>VWPU01016442.1:0-38929 GCA_013398955.1 Callaeas wilsoni | reverse complement strand
CCCCAATCCCTGCCTGATTCCCCAATCCCTGCCTGATTCCTGCCCCCAGTCCCTGCCTGATTCCTCAATCCCTGCCTGATTCCCCAGTCCCTGCCTGATTCCCCAGCCCCCAATCCCTGCCTGATTCCCGGCCCCAATCCCTGCCTGATTCCCCAATCCCTGCCTGATTCCCGGCCCCAATCCCTGCCTGATTCCCCAATCCCTGCCTGATTCCCGGCCCCAATCCCTGCCTGATTCCCCAATCCCTGCCTGATTCCCGGCCCCAATCCCTGCCTGATTCCCAGCTGGCATTCAGAGCCTCCTTTGCCGTTCCGGAGGCTCCTCCAGAGCTGAAGGCATCAGGGATGCTGAGGGCTGATTAAACCCAGACACGCCTCCCTCCTTTCCCGCACGCTGCGATTCCAGGTGGGAATCAGGCTGAGGATTCAGCCCGTTGGCGAGGTGGGAACGAAGGCCTCAGCCAGGCTGGGTGAGTCCGGCAGGGTCCCCGCGGGGACGAGGAGCCAATTTTCGGGAAGGTAACGCAGGGACTGTCCCCATGAGTCACTGCCGGGCCCAGGGGGTCTCTGGGCACAGGAGATGCAGCTCTGCTCAGAGCCCGGGGCTCGGCTGCTCCCAAATGCGCTGGCTGGGCAGGCCCTGTGAGCCGTAAACAGAGCTCTGTTCCTTACCATAAACCTGGCTAAATACCCCAAACAGAAGGGGGGTTATTAATAAATCAGCCCCGAGTGCAGGCGTAAGCAGAGCCTCACGCTGGATGCAGAGCGATTTATACACAAAGCAAAATAGATCAGTCTCACGTCGCTGGAAAAGGACACCAGATGCCTTTGACGTCACCTAAATTATCTCTATTTTTAAAAGTTACTCTTTCCCATTTGCTGCCAACTCAGAACGTCCAATTTGCCAAGATAATCTATCGAGTGGGGATGAAGATTTCCAAAGTTGAAGTATCGGTCTCTTAGCAACCGTAGTACTCTTTGTATTAAACTGAGCCCAGGCGTCTCCTGGAGCCTTTTCTACACCTAATCAGCGAATTCCCATTAAAGACACAATATTGGAGAAACGTCACTTAGGATCCAAGATACATCTAAACACATCCAGTCCATGTTCTCTCTGCTCAGAGGGATATTTATAGCAGGGAGACATGTCAGGGAAGAATGTGGCATCTCTTATTCATGCAAAGGACTGGATAAGAAATGAGAATGTAGGAAAAAAAGGTGCAGCAAGAGCCGATAAGGAAAACAACATAAAATTATGGGAAGAACTTCTTCCAGCTGGGTCTGGTTCAAGCGGTGGCCTTTGCGTGGTGGGCAGGGGTGAGAGAAAAGAAAAGCTCCCTTTCCTTGCCTGCTCTGCTTCCAGCCCAGCATGTGGAGACGTTTGATGCCTGCCTTTCCCCAAGCCCACCAGAACTCTGGAAAGGGCTTTTGCCTCCCACATCCACATCTGCTTCTCCCAGCCAGCACAAAGCTCCAGCTCCTGGGAAGCTTTCCTTGGGTAACACCTCAAGGTGCTCTGCAGAAAGCTGCTGGAGAAGGACATGACACTGTTTTGGAGGGAGAAGGGGTGACACAAAACCACTTCTCTGTCCTGTCCCTGTGGAGCTCCTGTGCTGCCTGCCCAGCAATGCTGGCCTTTTTCTTTCACAAACATAACAAAAACTTTAGAAAAAAATGGAAACACGACTCCTGACTCACTGTTTCAGTACAGATGGCCTAAAGATGGTTCCTCATCTCCTTAAAGATGGTTCCTTATCTCCCTGCATCCCTGCAGGGCTCTGTGACCAAGCCATGCCCTGTCCCTCTGTCCCCAGGATCATGCTGGAGCTTTGCCTGAGCTGAGTCCCCACCGTCCCTGAGCAGTGGGAGCAGGGCCAGGGCCACGGCTCTGCACATGAGGATCAGAACACAGGAGCACTTTGGGATTTCAGGCACCATCCTCTGCCCTGTGCATGGATCACACCAATCCTGATGGCTGCTGGTGGCCAAGAGTAAGGGCAAGGAGACATTTCCTGGTCCTGGAGCCATCGGAATTGGACCTCTGGACCGACAGGAGTGGGAGCAGCTCTGAGCTGGCCATGCCCTTCCTGCTGCCCTGCAGAGACCCCACAGCCCAGGGCAGGGGTGGCCAAAAACACATCCCAGTGCTCCCAGGTGTGACTGTCACAGGTGAGCCAGACCTCCAGGTGAACCTCCTGGAGCACCACACAGCCTTAGATGGGAGCAAGATCCCGGGAAGCAGCCCTGGAGCGGGCATCGGCCCTTAACCTACCGAGCAGACAGCTGGAAACGCTTTTACAAACAGATCGGGACCTCCCTGATCCTTATCTCCCAACAGATAAGGAGAAAAGGAAATCAATTCCACCTCTCCTCTGCTCCAACTCTGATCCCAGCTCTCCAAGTACTGCTGACCCTGTTTCCAGAGTGCTCTCCAGAGCATCCCAGGAATAATTCCATTATTTCCTGGGATTGTTGTTTATGACATGGGGATTGCTCTGCACTCAAGGGCACAGGGAAGAGAGGCCGAGTGCCTTTAGATTTACAAGGCAGAGCCGCTCTCCCCTTTTCCACCAGCTGGATTATTCAGGGTGGTTTTTCTTCCTGGCACATGAAAAATGCTGGGGAAATGATCTCAAGCTGAGTGTGCAGCACCTGATTCCAGAGGCACTGGGAGCAATCGGTGTGACAGGGAGCTGTGGCACTGCCAGGGACACTGGCAGCAGTGGGACAGGGAGCTGTGGCACTGCCAGCGACACTGGGAGATGTGGCACTGCCAGGTACCCTAGCAGCAGTGTGACAGGGAGCGGTGGCAGTGCCGGGGAGACTGGGAGCTGTGGCACTGCGAGGGACACTGGCAGCAGTGGGACAGGGAGCTGTGGCACTGCCAGAGACACTGGGAGATGTGGCACTGCCAGGNGTGGCACTGCCAGGGACACCGGGAGCAGTGTGACAGGGAGCTGTGGCACTGCCAGGGACACTGGGAGCTGTGGCACTGCCAGGGACACTGGCAGCAGTGTGACAGGGAGTTGTGGCACTGCCAGGGACACTGGGAGCTGTGGCACTGCCAGGGACACTGGCAGCAGTGTGACAGGGAGCTGTGGCACTGCCAGGGACACTGGGAGCAGTGGCACTGCCAGGGACGCACTGCAGAGGCACAGCAGCAGTGCCCCTGCAATATTCAATATATCAATATATCACCAAAATATCCATGCACAGTGTGGGCACAGACATGGCACCCTAAACCCCCCAGTCCGCCTGGAATACAAAGTGGAACTGGTCCCAACTGAAAACCCCATTGAATTTCCCCAGGCAATAATGAAGTTGGTTGATAAAAGGACTCTGGAAGTATTTCTCACAAATACGAATCGATTTAGATTGACAGGAAATAGAATCAAGAAACAAACGCACCTGACTGCTCTTGCCATTAAATACATAATTCAATTCCAAGGAAACCCAGCCCTGGTCTGGATTTCCAGCACGAAGGAGGCAACTGCAGGAAGGGAAAGAATCCAGCACCAATCCCTTTCCCACAGAACTGGTGCCTGCTGGGGCTGTTCCAGAGGTGCACAACTGCCCTCCCCTGGGAGGAGGATCCTGCTCCAACACCTGAATTCAGAAGTTTGCTATGAAAACACCTCAGAAGAGAGAGGCAATTGCCTCCCTAAGCAAGCAGTGGGAAGGGAGCAAAGTCCCTAAGTCAGTTCAGGGGAAAACCCAAAGTTTCTGTTACTTTTGCACTCCTCTCCATGGAAGCAGCTTCTCCCTTAAAGCAGAAACAGCTGCTGGCTTGTCCCGAGCTGGGAAGCAGCTTCTGCTTCCAGAGGCTCTCCACATCCCTCTGCAGCTAATCTGGCTGTGCTGGACAAAACCTGCCTGTTTTCCTGGAGACACTAAAACAACACCTCCAGAGCTCTCAGGAAAAGCTGCTGTGAGTTCTGCAGGTTGCCAAGAGCTCCAGGGGATTCCACAGTGGCCAAGGAATAACGAGGAGCAGGGAAATCCCAGCTGTGCTCCTTCCATGGGCCGTATCCCAGTGCCAGCTGCCTGTGGAGAGGGACTGCAGCCCAGCACGGGCACACCAGAGGGTCCTGGACACAGAGGATCTGCTCCAGGACCTCCCCAGGCCATCCACGAGGTGGGGGAAGGACAAAAGCAGATCTTGTTCCCCATCTCTATCTGATCTTCTCTCCAAGGGTATTTAAGCAACAGCACAGAAGAGCAAAGAAAAAGGAGAAATCTCCAAACGGCTCTGCCAGTTTTATAGAAATGGAATACCCTGAGCTGGAAGGAATCCACCAGGATCATCCAAGTCCAGCTGCTGGCCCTGAACAGGACAGCCCCAAGAATATCACCAGGAGTTTATTGCTGTAGCACATCAGCTGCTTTCCCTCCTCCATCTCTTCCCACCTGGTCCATCCCAAATCCCAGCAAGGGACTGGGAGTGCCCTCAAAGGTCACACATTCCCTGTGCCTGGATGAAGCTCACCTAGAATAGTGTTGATGGAATTAGGGATCATCCAGTGCCACCCCTGCCATGGCAGGGACACCTTCCACTGTCCCAGGCTGCTCCAGGCCCCGTCCAACCTGGCCTTGGGCACTGCCAGGGATCCAAGGGCAGCCACAGCTGCTCTGGGCACCTTGTGCCAGGGCCTGCCCACCCTGACAGGGAGGAATTCCTTCCCAATATCCCATCCATCGCTGCCCTCTGGCAGTGGGAAGTCGAGCTGGGTTCATCCCTTCCCAAGGAAGGGCACTGAGGGGACCTGGGATGCTCAGCCTGACCAAGGGACAGCTGCAGGCCTCCAGCTCCAGAGCAATTCAGTGTCCTGGGAAGGGCAACACCAGGTCAGGATAGATCTGATCCTCCCTCAAGGGTCCTTCTTCAAACGGTTCAGGGACCTCCACAAACCTTCCCATTCCCCTCCAGGATCACACTGACTTCTGTTTATCCTGCAGGAAGGAGTTCCATGGATTACCCACGCCAGCAGTGCTGCTCCACTTTCTTCTCTCCTGAACACCTCCTCCAGCTCCATCTGACATTTGCAGCTCTGCTTTGGAGCAGACAGCAAACAACTGCTCCGTGCTCTCCTTCTCCACACCCTTCTCCCACTCTGGAGCCTTGGATTCGCCGCATCCTGGGCTGTGCTCAGGCTGGAAGGCCTTGAGCTGTCACACAACTTCTAGTCACTTGTCCCTTCAACGTGGCCCTTCCAGCCACTGCTGGATCCTCTGTGGCCACCAGAAATGCTGAGCTGCCACCAAACCCTCACAAGAACGTCTCCCTGCTGCTGAACCATTGGCAGGAGAAGAAAATAAAGGAACCTTCAGGCCCCCAAACCAATCTCTGAAATATCCAAGGTGGCAATCCCACACAGCAGTTTTGGAAAAGCTCCCATGGAAACAGGAGCTTCTCCAGTTCACCACGAGCAGGTCCCACAGTCCAGGAGCTGGGTCACAGCCCCATGTCCAACCCCCAGCAGGGACAGCTTTAGTGGGACAGGCTGGGATCTCCCTTCCATAGGGGCCAACATCAATCTCCAGTGACCTCATCATTCCAGCACCCCCTGCTCTGGGTGTTCATGGATCCCAGGGGGGACGGGAAGGGCTCTGACCTCCCCTCCATGGCCAGCCAAGGCCCAGGGAGGGACATGGGCAACACCTGGAGTCCCAAACCGGCCCCAGAGCCCAGGTCAGGAGCTCCACCCCAGCCATCTCCAGCGAGAACCATTCCCACCAGGCTCCTCTGGAGATGGAAGCAGCAGCTTGGGCACCTCCAACACCTGCCCCTTGGGCACCCCTACCTCTCAAATCAGCTGGTGAAGGCTGCACTGGCCATTCCCAGAACGGCCCCATCCCAGAAACATGAAGAGAAGCTGTAACTGGCAGGATCTGCCTCTTTCCCTCCTCGTTCTCCCTGTTCTCATGGGAAAGCTGCAGCAACATTCGCACTTAATCACAGGAACTGCTGCACATGGCCCAGCTTCAGAGCCAGGGCAGTTCTATCCCTCTGGAAAGGCCTCATTCCCTGATTCCTGGCAGGAAATCCTTTTGGAAATCCCTCATTCCCCAATTCCTGTTAGTTCTATCCCTTTGGAAAGGCCTCATTCCCTGATTCCTGTCACTTGTATCCCCTTGGAAGTCCCTCATTCCCTGGTTCCTGTCACTTGTATCCCGTTGGAAAGGCCTCATTCCCTGATTCCTGTCACTTGTATCCCCTTGGAAGTCCCTCATTCCCTGGTTCCTGTCACTTGTATCCCGTTGGAAAGGCCTCATTCCCTGATTCCTGTCACTTGTATCCCCTTGGAAGTCCCTCATTCCCTGGTTCCTGTCACTTGTATCCCGTTGGAAAGGCCTCATTCCCTGATTCCTGTCACTTGTATCCCCTTGGAAGTCCCTCATTCCCTGGTTCCTGTCACTTGTATCCCGTTGGAAAGGCCTCATTCCCTGATTCCTGTCACTTGTATCCCCTTGGAAGTCCCTCATTCCCTGGTTCCTGTCACTTGTATCCCGTTGGAAAGGCCTCATTCCCTGATTCTCAGCAGCACCCGAGCCCAGAACTCTCCCAGCACCAAACCAGGGGAGCCCTTTGTAAGCAGCTTGCTCTGGGGTAAGATTTTACTGCTCCTATTATCTAAAAATATCTCGGGAGAATTTGCTCTGGCCCAAATGGCTCTGCTTGAAAGGGTTTCAAACATGAAACATCTGCTGGGAATTCAGAGCAGGGTTTGGCTTGGTTTGCCTGCCCTTTTCCCCACTTCAAACAGTTCCAGAGCTCCGAGCTTGGCTTCACGAAAACGCCTGGTTTCACCAAAAACTGAAATCAAAGCTGGGCTAACACCTCCCTCCATCCCGTCCTCCCTTCCTCCAGGACCTTCTGCATGGTCAGATTACAGTTTCCTGTTGGTTCTCCTGGGCTTTCCTGGGCTGGGCTCCCACTGGCTGCATGGGCACAGAGTCCCTGCCCTGAGTGGGGGGAGGAGAAGGCAACTCTGTGCCTTCCTAAATCCTGCATTGAAGGCTGAGCTCTTTCCAAGCCCTTGCACGTGGCATCCACACCTGGGGGAGTGTTACTGGGAAGCTGTGGCTGCTCCTGGATCCCTGGCAGTGCCCAAGGCCAGCTTGGACAGGGCTTGGAGCAGCCTGGGACACTGGAAGGTGTCCCTGCCATGGCAGGGGTGGAATGAGCTGGGCTTCAAGGTCTCTCCTAACCCGAACCATTCTAGGATTCTGGGATTCCCTAAATCCTTCTGCCAAAGGGAGGAGGAGGCCCAGCTGACTCTCCAGGAACCTGGATTTGCTCTTTCCCAGCAGTTTGGAGATGACCTGTGCTCTGTTTAGAAGCAAAGAAATACTTTACTTCCTCTCTTAGGGCTTGGATTCCCCTGGGAGCCCTCAGGTGCTCCCACCTCAGCCCCTGTGGGGAGAAATCCTGACTCGTGCAGCTCAGCAGAGCCGAAGGTGAGCACAGGGATCCAGGAACCCAATTCTCCATCACCGGGAGCAGCCCCTGACTCCTCAGCAGGGCTGGATCCTCAGCTGCTGACTGGGATTGGGAAGGACACAGATCCCAGAGTCAGGAGTTACAATAGAAACTTCTCCCAGCAGGCAAAGCTGCTGGGAAGGTGGTGCAGGAAAACAAGCCCTGCCTGTCCTGGAAGAGTGGGATGACACCGGACACGGACAGGGCTTAGACGGGCTCACGTGTTCACAGCAAGGCTGGACAGGGCTCGGAGCAGCCCGGGATGGTGGAAGGAGTCCCTGCCCATGGCAAACCAGTCCTTCCAAGCCAAACCATCCAGGAATTCTGTGATCTTTGTGTCCCACCTGGGGTGTTGCAGAGCTCCTCAGAGCAGCCAGGGCCTGGTGGGACAGTTTTCCAGCTGGGAATCCCAGGCTTTGCTGGGCAACAGCCGAGTGAACAAATGTGGTTCCCCTTTGGGCCACGCTGGGCCATTTTAACAATTAATTCTGCTGGTTTCTTCGGGCAGATCCAGCCCCTTGGGAAGGTTGTTGTTCCAGCTGCGCTGATCTGAGGAGGCTCCCATGGAACCACAGGGACCTCCTGGTGCCCGGGGATGGCAGAGCCAGGAGCACAAAGTGCCACACTTCTTACACTTCATTGGGAAGCTTTATAAATTAACTGGAGTACAAAGTCAGGTCTAATTGATGTTTGTATTGATTGAACTGCTCCAAGTCTTAATTTTGGTTGTAAAACTTCCATTAAAACAGAGCCATTTATAATTAAGACAGGATCTGTAATTAATGGAGTTTTATACTCATAAAACTGCCTCTCTCATCAGTCTAAATTAAACTCCACATGAAAGTTGGAGCAAATTAAATACAGTAGATGCCAAAACTACTTTCTCTGAAATCTTTGCTATTCTTATTAATGTCAAAACAGAAGTGATGTGAAAGTGTGGAAAAGTGTTGGAAATCCATGTTTGGAGAGGAGACCGCAGGGAAGGACAGCGTGGTCTGTGCCCACCCCGTGCAATGTGAGCACAGAGACATCCCCATCACCTTCCACACGAGCCAGGAGCCACTTCCCACATCCCAGCTGGAAAATCAATATTTTCATATTTTAAAAATTAATATCTTGCCCCTCTTGCACCATTATAACAAACACAAACCTGCTTGCAACAGTGTTTTGTTCCACACGCCCAAGGAGGGTTGGCAGGGTCTCTTCTCTTCACGTGCCAGGGGTTATTAAAACAAAGGTTAATTAAAATAAGGATTAATTAAACAAGGGTGAGGATGGGCCTGGCCATGCCCCCAAATCCCCATTAATGAAATTCTCCAGCTCTGGTAACCGTGGTTGACCAAATGACTCTTTCCAGCCTGATCCATTGGAAATCTTTACAGCCATCAACCGCAATATTTACAAAGCCCAGACAATTCTGAGCTCGTGGCAAGAAAATAAATCATCGTGGACATATGTACACAGCTAAAAGTTCCCCAATAAATCTGTTTGCCATGTCTGCCTCATCCATATCTAGGTAATGAGCAATTCCCAGCTTTAAATGCTCCCATTTAATTGGGGTTGCTGTTTTTAGTGGAATATCATTTCCTCTTCCCAAAAGGGCCACTACTATTTTTGCATCATGGGTTTTTTCTGGCTGCCACATTCTGCTCTCCCCACTCAAATTAAAAAAGTCACTGCAACCCTCACCAAGTATTTATGGCTTGACAGTTCCTACACACATCCCTGAGCTGACATCCAGAAAGCTTCTCACAGCTGTCCAGAGTTATCCAGGGCTATCCCACATAAATCCGAACTCCAGCTGGAGCCCAGGCTCCTCAAGAGCTGCTGTAAAGAGCTGCTCAGGCACTGGTTGCTCCCAAGGGTCGTCCTTTGGGATGCCCAGCTGTCCCCATGGACAATCAGGGATTAGGGAAGTCTCGAGGGGCTCTCTGGGTGAGGAAGGCTGTGGCCAGCACCACAACAGGCACTGGGCATAAGGATTATTCCAGCTGCTCCTGCTCCCACCAAGGCCACTGACAGCCACCAGCCAAAGCAGAGCTGAGGCTGACGCAGGTGGAGGAGGTGCCTCCTCGAAAGGGTGGGAGGGAAATATCCAAGCAGCACCAAACTCCTTGGTTTGATGTGTTTTAGAGGAAAACCAGATGGGTCCGTGGCCCTCCTGCCTCAGAACCTCTCTCTTCAGCCCATTCTCTTAATCTGTGCTGCTCTCATCCCATCAAAGCCTCAGGAGCAGGAGCTGGGAGAAGTAAGGGAATGCAGAGAGTTGATTATTGATGAAGCACATAAATTACCATACCGGTAATTACCCAGAGGAGCGAGGTTCAAAAGAGCCTCTCTCTGTTCCAGCACTGATTCCAGCCCAAACCCCCAGCCCAGGCAAGGCCAGCCCTCTCTCACAGCCAGGCTCACTCAGGTGCATCACAAACTGGGATGGGACTGGGTCTGTGCCACCAGGAGCTGAGATCTCCTTCTCAGCCAGCAGATGAAGGAGGGCAGAAGGAGCTGTGCTCATGGGCAGCTGCATCCCCGAAATCCCCCCAGGATGGGAGGTGACACCCAATCTTCCAGCACTCAGGAACTGAAACTCGGGAGGGTGAAACTTTCTCTAGGAGCTGATCCCTGAAAGGTTTCTATTAGAGAGAGAAACAGACTCTAAGGACATCACCAGTTATCTGATTCCTTCAGTGACAGCCCAGCTCCATCGATGGGAATTCTCCTGCCTCCATCACTGGGATCAGAATTCCACATGTGTAAAATCAGCACATTTTACTTGGGAGACACCAAGTCCCTTCCCAAGCTCAGCTCTTCATTGGCTGAGCAATGACACCAAGCCTGCTCCTCCTGAGAAACATTCCATGGACAGCTTCTCCATGCAGGGGAAATCCGTTAGGGTTAGGGTTAGGGGTTAGGGTTAGGAAACATTCCATGGACAGCTTCTCCACGCAGGGGAAATCCAGGGATGTGCCACGTTTGGCTTTAAACCCTGCTAGGATGGAGAAACAGGTGCTCTTGACAAGTCATCAGGAGAGCTTTTTATCTGCCAGGACTCCACACTGTGATTCCAGCCTGAATTTGTGTGTGAGAAGCTGAAATAATCACACAAAACACCTGAAAGCAGCTTTGGGTCTCTCTTATTGCGGATAAACCTCAGCAGAGACATCCCCAGAGCATGAGGAGTCAGCCCTTCCCCACAGCAAACTCCACAGGAGGTGTCCCTCAGGCTCAGGTGGCACCAGGTGACACCCAGGTGTCATCTAGCCAAGAGCCCTGGCCTGCTGCACTCTTACAGGGGAAATAAATGGAACCCTTCAATCACTTCAAAACTCCTCTCCAAAGCGCCAAGAGCTGCTGAGCAGCAGCTCCTCAAGTGTGAGCTGCTTGTCTAATCCCATCTCCTCCTGGCAGGCCTGAAGGGACACCTCAGCCTTACTCTTATTGATGGGAGCTGCAGAAATCAGAGCACATCTCCTCATCCGAGGAGGGAGAAAAGCAGGCTGGAAACGCCAGGCCCAGCGCAGGACAGCAGGGAAACCTGAGGGGAAGCCAGACCCCTCCTCCAGAGCCCTGTATTTAACCAGACTCTTGATTTGCTTTGCTGCCATTTCCTCAGCTCATAGATTCCAGTCTTTTCTTGTGACAAACGAGAGCCAGACTAAAGAGGGGGTGGGGAATACAGCAAAGGAAAGCTGTGGAGAAACGAGCCTAGAAGGCCGCTGGGATGAGCCCTGAAGAAGCCATCAGCTCCCTAAGCCCCTTCCCAGACTGGGGTGGGAAGCATCCCTGCTGCATCCCAGCCAACCCAAACCGTGGATATTTTTACTGCTGGGCTGGAATGGCCATTCCTGGGCTTTGCCAGAACCCGGGCTCAGCTCCTGGGAGCTCCTCAGTGGAGCAATGAAGCACTTGGGAGCCACGGGCAGGACCCTGAGGGCACAAAGCCTCGGGTGGCTCAGGTGTGATCCCACTTCTGGGGCTCCTCTGCCAGGATGGGAGCGATCCCTGCACATCCCTGCCCGAATCCCTACCCGAATCCCTGCCCTGCTTCTTTGCCCTCGGCTTGGCTGGAAAAGAACCATCAGAGGCAATCTGTCTCCTGCACAGCTTTCCCCAAAGCAGACCCAGCCTCTCCGAGACACCTCATCAGCTCCCAGCAGCTGCCCCCGCCCCGTGTCCAGGCTGGAAGGAAACGTTTGCATTTTATCTTTCCATGGAAGCTGGGACTTGGCCAGCCAAAACCTGCACGTTTGCCACATCTTCAGAGCAGAACTGAGTGAAAAAGCTCAGACTCAAAATGAAACACTTTGGTTTGGAATAGATGAGAATTCTTTTTTCCTCCATAGCTTCCGATTCATGGGAGAAAATGCAAAAATTCAAATGTGCTGATTTAGCTTAGATTTAAATGGATCCCTCTACTTTTTTCTACCTTTTTTTTTTTCATTTTTAAACTCCAATAAACTGAAAAATGAGAGCTGCATTGGAAGGCAGTGCCTGTCCTGGGGCTGTTAACTCTCCCTGCAGTCCCTGAGGAACAGATTTGTACAGCCAGGGTTGTTGTTACTCCTGGTGCTTTAGCGAGGGAAGCTCAGCCCATCTCACTTCCACTTCTCCAGGAGCAAAGCAGGACAGAACATCCAACTCTCTCCCTATTTCTTCATTTTCCCTCCTGCAACGCTGGAATCAAATTTACAAAGCAGCGACAAGCTCCATTTTGTGCTTTTGCTGGGCATTTCATCCCTCAGCCACGTTGGCAAACACAGCTCCCCATTCCAAAGGCAGAAACTGCTGTGCCCCGCACGGCACAATCCCCTCCTGTGTGCAGACCTGAGCAACTGCTGAGGACAAAACCGCTCCAAGTCTTTTGTACCTCCGGGAAGTAGCAGCAATTCCAATCGGTTCCAGAGCTCCTTCCCTGCCCTCCCCACCCAGAGCTGTTCACACAATCTCACGCCCTGGATTAAATTTCCTTGAAAGGAAAGTAATGAGATTTGTGTTTCCTCACAAATTAAAAAGAAATTGCCCAAAAGAATAATCCTAAAATACAAAATACTGCCTCATCCCAGATGTTTCTAATAGGCTTGTGTTTTAATGGCTTATTTAGAGAGGCTTTTCCTAAATGATGTGCATTCAGGGCCATGAGACACAAATATAATTCACTACCAAAGCTTGGGGGGTTTCTTTCTTTTGCGGGTTTTTTCCCCCCAGAATTGTTATCAAAATAAAGGAGACATTTTCAGAAAGCCTTTGTGCTGTTCTGCACTACTAAAGACTGGGAATTCCAAATACCAACATTTCTGGGAGCTCTTTTTCTTGCTCTTACTTGGCTGGTGCTGCCTGTGAGCCCTCAGCTCCAGGCAGGACACGGGCTGGGGCTGAGCAACTCCCTGCTCGCCCAACCCATTCCAATTCCAGACAGATTTGGATCCCAGCTGCTTTCCCCACTGGTGAATGGTGCCAGGACTCTGCAGCCCTGGGTACCGAGCTCCACGATGTCCTGCCCTGTCATTCTGAGTGTTGCTTCACGTGATACTCGCGTGGGTCCTGCTGTTGTCCCAGCACTGCCACCATCCCTCCCTTTTGCCCCTCTCAGCTCGATCCAGGCCACAAGAGCCCTTCGGAGTAGGGGTGAACAGGAGACAAGGTAGACAGAGAGGTCCTGGCTCGGCTCATCCCCCAAACCCCACCTGGTGCAAGGCCCAGGGTGCCCCAGAGAGCCCCTGGCCGAGCCCTCCCTGTCCAGCATCACCCAGGGAGGAGAGAGGGCAGGACCTTGGGCTGAGCTCAGCCTGCCAAAACCACGGCTCAGCTTTAACTCATTTAATTTGGAGAGTGAACGACCTGAGCCAGGCTGGCACCAGCCTTAGGAGCTGCGGTGCTCTCACCCTGCAGTGGCTGTGCTGGCACTGAGGGCTCCCAGAGCCTTCCAAAACTGCAGCTCCTGCCTGGCCCCAGGAGCTCTGCTGCTCTCCCTGTGCCCCTGGACATTCCCTGTGCCCCTGAACATTCCCTGTGCCCTTGGACACTCCCTGTGTCCCTGGACATTCCCTGTGCCCCTGAACATTCCCTGTGCCCTTGGACACTGCCTGTGCCCCTGAACATTCCCTGTGCCCCTGGACATTCCCTGTGCCCCTGGACATTCCCTGTGCCCCTGGACACTCCTGGCATCCAGGGCCGGAGCAGGAGGCAAGGAGGGCTGAGCTCTCCTGTTCCTCCCCGCTGTTCCCAGAGTGTCCCTGTCCCTCCCAGCCCTGCCTGGGGGTCCCTGCAGCCCTGCACAGCCCCAGGGCCTGGGAGCACCACGGTCCCTGGCAGAGGGGCACCCCATGGATGGGTGTCCAAGGCCAGACTTCCAAGGGCTCCTCCGGATGCGCTTTGATGCCACCAAAGCCAAAGCTGGGAGAGCAGCGCTTCCTGGTGGGCTCCTGCTCCATCCCCAGGTCCCCTGGACCCATCTGGCTCGAGGCTGTGGCCACAGGGTCCAGGGACAGCTGGACACATGGCTCCGGCTCCTTTGGCTCTGGGAACAGCAAATCCAAGGCTGGAGGCAGCTGCTCCTCTCACCTCCTCCCCAGCTCCAAACCCTCTGCCCTCTGCTCCCTCCCACCCATCCTGCCCCATCCCACTGGGGCACAGTCCCCCTGCTCCTCCCCTCCCCTCCTGCTTCCCCCAGCTCTGACTTTTCGGGAACACCCAGCGCAGATCCTGAGGGAGCATCCTTGCACAATCCATTTAATGAACCCGGACTTGGCACCTCTTTCTCGTCTGAGCCGGGGCTGTGATGTCTCAGGACCCAGGTCTGGGCAAGGGAAACTGGGAAACAGAGAATTCCAGCCAGAGGGAGAGGACAACCAGGTTTAATTCCCGGCACTGCTGACATCCCTCTGCTGGCCTCACACCCTGCTCCCTGTGCCAAGGCCCCGGCCTTGGCCTCAGGACAGGAAAGGCGCTTTCTGGCACACAGGGACACAGGGACAGGACCGCAGTGTCCCTCAGCAGAGCCCTGTGGGTGATGGATATTCCCTGGAGCAGCAGGGCCAGGATCCTGACGGTGCCACGGGCAGATGTCCCCACCCCAAACCAGGAGCACTGCCCTTGACATCAGGTGATGATTTCAAAGGCTCTGCTCGAGTGGCATCTGAAAAAAAGTCTTTCAAAGGCACGAGGTGAGACCGTCTCAGATCACCGGGTTTGTGTCCCTGTCACTGCTGCAGCAGCGCTGGGCCAGGACAGCGTCCCTGTGCCACCCTCCATGTCACCAGCAGGGACCACAGGGGCATGGGGAGTCCAGGCAAAGCACTGCTCACAGGGAGCAGGAGCCACAGGGGAGGCTCTGGCAGCTCCCAAAGCTGTGGTGGCTTCTCCCCCTCCCCAAATCTCTCTCCTGCCTGGTAAACAGAGGCACAGAGGGATCAGCCACAGCCACCAGTGAAGTGCTATGAACAGAGATCTGTCCTCTTGCTTCTCCAGTGTACATCTAACCCCTAAACCTCCTTATTTAGGGGGAAAACCTGTGTCTGAATGTTCCCCTGTACAGATTCAGTGGGGTTTTTCAGGCGTTTGTGCCTTGGAGCAAGGCTGCTCCGAGGAGCCAAGGCAGCGATTCGGCTGGGCTGGGACAGCTGATGTGCTGAAGGACACAGGGAACGTCACCTCCTGGCTGAAACACCTGTCCCCACAGCCCCCAGGGACACCTGGCACTGCACAGCCCCACCAGCCCAGCAGGCAGAGCACCAGGATCACCTCCAGACCCTGCAGGGTTCTGAATCAAGGTAATTAAAGGATGGATCTGCAGAGGCCAAAGCTGTCTGTGTGAGCAGAGCCCTGGCAGCCCCACGAATCCCTCGTGTCCATCCTGCTCCTGGGCTCTGCATCCAGGGCTGCCCTGCTGGGATTCTCCAGAGCCATTCCTGTCCCAGCTCCTCCAGTGGCAGCTTGGCCAGCCCTTTTCCCAGCCCTCCCTGAGCTCCTGAGCCCAGCACTGAGAGAGGCCCCAGGAACTGAAATAAAGAGTGAACCATTTACTCAGCATTCAGTGCCACCAAGGGATGCCTAAGGCAGCTTAAATCCAGGGAAAAGGCCAGGTTTTTGCCTCTGCCTGTGCAGTTAAACGAGAAGAAATGGCTTTTCAGAGGGATTTTCAACTGGGGACCAACTGCTTGACTCTCCAGAGCTGCTGTGGCTTCTGCAGCACTGAGGTTTCTCCAGGGCCTCACTCCTGTGGCTCGGGAAGGAGCTGGATGGCTGGGACAATTCCCACCTGATCCAAAGGAGAAGCACCATCGTGGCCCTTTATAGGATGTGAGGGATGTCCAAAATCTGTTCCTGTGGCACTGCCAGCCCTGCCCATCCCCAAAAGCCTTGGTCAGGAATTGATGCTTCCCTTTGCCGGGAAAGATGCTCTGGACAGACTGACCCCATCCCAAAGGATCCCTGGGAGCTGGGCCAGCAGGGAATGGTGTGTTTGGGCACCTGGCTGGGTGTGCACAACACACCAACACCTCCCTGAATCCACAGCTCTTCCTATCCTGCAAATGGAGGACACAGAGGCATTCAGTCTCCAGGGAACCTCCAGAGAATCTCCAGGCAATCTCACGGCTTTGGGCTGCAGGAGCCCTGTCCCAGGCAGTGCCTCAGCAGAGCAATAAGGCAGCAGGTGAGGATGAGACCCCTGAATCTATCCAGGAACACTTCCTGGAATAGCAGGGACTTGCTAAACCCAGGTTTAACACCGGGGATTGAAGAACTTGTAAAATTAATTATCCAGCCTAGCAGCTTGCATCAAAAATTAAAAATCCCTATTAAAAATTCGATAAACGTGTCACAGCCAGATTTAAATGCCTTTTACAGCAGGTTTCGCTCCTGATGGGGATTTTCTCCATTCCCGTGGTCAGAGAGGACACAGGCAGCGAATTCCCAGCCATGGGAACATCGGCCTGGCAGGATCCACGGAATGCCAGGGAGCACCAAAGCCTCAGCAGCACCTCTGGTGGGAGAGACACCCACAGCACATCCGAAAGGAGCTGCACCAAGGCACGGCTTGGATCCCTCTCCCCAAATCCATCTTCTTCCAGCTCAAAGAGGCTCCATCTCCACTACAGTAGGAGCAGGAATCCTCCAGCCCTGCCCAAGGATATCTGAATATCCTCTCCAGTAACTCCTGTCTCACCAGCCCTTTCCCAAACTGTGTCAGCATAGCTGGAGTTCAAACCATCCCTTTAATTGTTGTCCAGATGGTGTCCCTGTCATGTTAATTTGTTGGCAGCCAGTCCCATTTTCTTTGTACTCTCTTGCTGCAAGGACTCTTTCCTTGGACATGCTGCTGATGCCTGTTCCTGCATTTTGGGGGCGGGGAGTCTAGGTGACACATTCCCCCTTGGAAGGGGGTGTGGGACAGGGGGAGCAGAGCCCCTGGAGCCCTTCCCGAGGCTAGGTTTGGCCCCCTGGGAAAAGTCCTCGCTCCCTGTGCTGGGATTGGGATGTAAAAAGGAGAATGGAAATACTTCCTGTTCTGGAGTCTCCCCCCATCCAAGGTTTTCTGCCACCTTCCCACTGAGGATCTCCAGTGCTGGAGAATCCCAGAGCTCATCCCCCAGCCTCCGTGGTCCCAATGGCAACGCAGCAGCTCAAACCCTCAGAACATGGAATTCCTCTGCAGAGCCCCCCTGTGCTCCCACCCTTTGGGTGTCCAGTCACTGCACTGCCTGTCTGGGGTGGGAAGTGATATGAATTCCAGGGAAAAGGAGCTTTCCTGGAGGCTGAGGGTGGAAGGCTGGTGATGCTGGATGAGTGTCAGTGGCACACAGGATGTCACAGCCACAGGGAAAGATTCCCAAAGGGAGCTCAGGAGAACAGAGCTGTGCTGGGCAGAGGCCTCCCCTCGGCCAATGCTCCCAGGAATGCTGGCACCTGGAGATTCCTGGTGGGACAGAGCACAGGGAATGACTCCCACAAACCCCTGCCTCGGTGCATTCCTGCAGCCTCCTCAGGGCTGAGCTGTCTCAGATCCAGGAACAGGGAGCCACCCCGTCCCCATCCAGAAACTGTCTGGAGTAAACGGGAACCTGCAACTCAAGAATTCCTGCCCAGTTCCCTGGGAGGGTGGGAAGGCCCTGGCACAGGGTGCCCAGAGGAGTTCTGGCTGCCCCTGGAAATGTCCAAGGCCAGGCTGGACGGGGCTTGGAGCAGTCTGGGACAGTGGAAGGTGTCCCTGCCATGGCAGGGGTGGGATGGGATGTGCTTTAAGGTCCCTTCCAACCCAAACCATTCTGAGATTCTGTGATCCTCAGAATATTAACACTGCACAAGATTTTATAATTTCCTCAGGGAGGCTGCTCTATACCTGGAACTCTCAAGTCCCAAGAAATTCCACACTGGAATTCCAAGCTGTAGCTGGAAAACTGGCAGAAGGAGATCGGCAGAAGGGAGAGACAGAGCTGCTCCTGCCCCCAGCAGCTGAGGCATGGTGCTGGCACAGTTTGATATTCAGGGACACGAAACCCTATCACAGCTCAATAGCAGACAGAAATAATTCCATTTGCAGCCATGGCCACTCACAGCAGCGGCACTGGGGATAAACCTCCCTTGGAAAAGAGCTCTGGGAAACAGAAAATGAGCTTTATACAGCCCCAGCCACTGCATTAATGCTTGCAGGGCATTCATCAAGCATGGACTTGGAGGGCCGTGCAGAGATCCATGTCCAGAGCATCGCCTGTCCCAGAAGAATTTCCTTTCCTTTCCTTTCCTTTCTCCTTTCCTTTCTCCTTTCCTTTTTCCTTTCCTTTCCCCTTTCCTCATTCCCCTTTTCCAGGTGTTTTTTCCTCTCCCCTGGAGCAGAGCAGGCTCAGCCTGTTGCTGCTCCATGACTCAGCCCAGTGACTAATGCCTGTCTCCCCTGGGTCTCCCTCCTGGAGCACATTCCTGCTCCCGCTCCCTGGATCCCACCTGGAACACTGAAGATAATCAGTTCCAGCCCCAACAGGGCCCAGCTGGGGAGACTTCACCGGTCCTTTCCCTTCTGTGCTGTGCCCACCTGCAGATTAAAGTGCCAGGGAAAACTCAGCCTCTGGAGAGGGACAGAAGCTGTGGCACAGCAGCTCTGACTGCAGCCAGGGACTCTTACCAAGCCTTCCTGGTAACAGCCCAGAGAACCAGCTCTGCACAGCCACAGCCTCCTGGCTCATGGGGCTTTTGTTAAATAGCAGCCCCCAAAGGAGCCTGGCTGGTGACAGAGCCTGCAGGACACAGCCCCTCCTTCTTCCCAGGACTCCCAGCATCCACGGGCTGGCACCAGACATGCACAGGAGGGTGAACAGCCCTGACTTGGGCTGATTTTTAGAGGCAGGGTGTGTTTTTAGGATGTGCCATTTTAGGATGGCACGGCTGTGTTTGTGATGTTGGGCCATTCTACCCAGGTTGTGTGACCCCAGAGTGTCCCCAGAGTGTCCCCAGAGTGTCCCCAGCCCCACGGCTGCCACCCTGCCTTGCTGCTGGGGCTGCAGCCCCGCCACCCCTCGAGCCCCTTGGCCCTGCCTGCATTACTGGCCAGCAGGAGACAGCTGCTAATCCCAGCTCCATCTGGAGCAGCTCTTAACCAGGACCCTTCAATTCCTTCAGGAGCTGCTGCCAGTGGACTCTGGAGCTGCTCAGGGATGTCTTCTACACCCAGGAAAGAGAGACACAGAGGAGAGCTGGTGACAGAAGGGACGTGCTGGGAAGAAGAAGCAGAAACCAGGCACCTCCTGTGGTTTATCATTTGTAAGGATGGAAAAGCCTCCTGGTGAGTCCCCACATTCCTGCCCTGTATTCCCCTGCATCCCAAGCTCCTGCAGCCCCTTTTCCTGAGCTGCTCTGCTCACACCTCCAGTTCAGGCTGGCAAAACCCTGGCACTGCCACCCTGGAGATCGACCCTAGGGACTGCAAGAAGCCAAAAAATCTCTCCCAGTCTAGAAAAACCCTACAGACACCCCAGCCCCACCTGGGGCAGAGCTCCGTGGGCTGAGGCACAGATGCCAACCCTGCCCTGCAGCAACATTTCCTCCTGCTGATTCCAAAGGAGTCGGGCTCAGGTAAGGATTTATCTGGATGTCTGTCTGGACAAATGGCTGCTGCCGTGGTTCACGTTTGGGTTTCTCTGCAAGGCCCTACTTGCATCTCCCAAAGCCTGCTTATCATGCACGTGCCTCCCTTCAGGTGAGATTTGTCACATTCCCACTCTGGAAATGTTTTTCCCTCCTGACAATACCCTTTAGATAGTGCCTGTGGAGGTGGATGACTCAAGCTTGACATGATTATTTCCATCCAGCATTTTTTATTAAAAATACTCCTGATGGTTCAGAACGTGAGGACAGGAGCTGCTTTGAAAGGGACGTGGCAAGCTCAGAGTCTGCACAAACTGTGCCATGATTTTATGTCAACCAACAAGAGCCAGAAAATCTGTGTAAAACAGCCCCTCCCAGCCTGAATTTATCATTTCATGCACAGAAACCTCCAAGCACACGGCAATAACTTCCACCCGAGACCCCTCCGTGCTTCCAGTCCCTCAGAGCCAGGTTATGGATGAGCTGCCACTTCCAGCTCCATCATTCACCCGGAGTTACAAAGTTAAGGAGCTCCTGATTTAGCTCTGGGCAAGTTAATTCCCTTTGTGACAGCTCCCAAACACCCTCACACTACTCCAGCCCCACAAATAGCAAACGCTGCGGCTGGGAATAGACACCCATCAGCAGAGTGACCTCTCCTCTCCCAGCCTCCCCCTGCTGCCGGCATCGTGTTTGGAGGCAGCAGCGTGGAAAAAGCCAGAGTGGAGTTAAGGATGACAGATGGCTGCTGCAAGTCGGGAAAGTTTCGCAGGGAAAAACTTCCTCTGCTCTCCTGAGGCCTCACCTGGAAAAGTGGACACAGTTCTGGTGTCCCCGACATGGGGAGGACACAGAATTGTTGGAGCAAGGCCAGAGAAGGCCAGGAAGTTGCTCAGGGGACTGGAGCACCTCCCCTATGGAGATGGGCTAAGAAATTTGGGATTGTTCCCCTGGAGAAAGCTCCAGGGAGACCTCAGAGCCTCTCCCAGTGCCTGAAGGGGCTCCAGGAGAGCTGGAGAGAGACCGGGGACCGGGGACAAGGGATGGAGGGACAGGACACAGGGAATGGCTTTCCACTGCCAGAGGGCAGGGATGGATGGGATATTGGGAAGGAATTCCTCCCTTTGAGGGTGGGCAGGCCCTGGCACAGGGTGCCCAGAGCCGCTGTGGCTGCCCCTGGATCCCTGGCAGTGCCCAAGGCCAGGCTGGACATTGGGGCTGGAGCAGCCTGGGACAGTGGAAGGTGTCCCTGCCCATGGCAGAGGTGGCACTGGATGGGCTTTAAGGTCCTTCCAACCCAAACCATTCTGAGATAGTGATTCTGAATATTCTTTTGGAAAATAACCACTCAGAGAAGAGGCAGAGCAGCACTTTGAGCATTCACCCCAAACCCTGTGTTCTCTCCCCTTTCCATCACTCAAAATCAGAGCTCTTTTCCATTTCCCAATCTTCCTATTCTCCTCCAGCCCCCAGCTGCAGCTGAAAGAGGGAGAACTCCTGGGTATTCCCTGTAGGATGAGCTGGGAGCAGGGTCAGGCTGCAGCACCGTCCCCCTGCAGCATCCCAGAGCCCTGAAACCCTTCCCAAGTGAACAGTGCTGACACGCACGGTGCCAGACACGGGGGAAAAAAAGAAATCTGCTGGAAAAAACCCAACAGATCAGGCACTTGTTGGAGCCTTGAGCGCAGAGGAACGTTATAGAAAATTCCCAGTGACTCCTCCAGCTCCAAACCTATCATAATTTAATCTGTGTGACTGGAATTTCTCAATAGGCTGGAACTCCCTCAGGACCGAAATCTCATTGAAAAAAGAAACCAAGGAGAATTTTGGCATCTCTTCCCCAGCCTGGAAGATGAAATGCAAATCTGTTATTGGCATCGAGCTCTCACAGCTTGATCCATCCACAGAGCTCCAATAGCCTGACATTAACTTCTCAAGGAAGAACATTTTGTTACTCATCCTCAGACAGTTTATGCTTAAAGGCAGAAAGACTAATTCTGTTTGGGGTTTGGGCAGTGAACCTTCCCCAATTACCAGCACAGCCAGGCACTGATCTGGTATTAGAGACAAAACACAGGGAGATGGAGACTGCTGACTTCATTTTAAATATAAATTCCAGAGGCTGAACGCTGCTGGCACATGGAAAAGCATCTCCAGCTTCTTCTGCTGCTCTGGCTTTTCAGACACAAATCAATTTGGTGCCAGTTCTGTGTTTGCAGGTGGGAAAAGATAACCTGAGGTGGAGCTCCTGCGTGCTGGCTCCGAGCTGGGGCACACCCCCGTGGCAAAGGCCATGCCAAGAGGGGTGCGAAGCAAAGGCTGCCAGGAAAAGAATGGAACTTAATTCGAGCACGGAGCCCGCGCTTCACGGGCAGGGAATGAATGGATGATGAGGTAAAGAGCTCTGCCCAGCCCCCCGAGAACGAGAGGGAGCTCTTTGTGCCAGGACATGAACGATCCCTCCGCGCTCCCACTCCCCGGCACGGCCACCGTCAGTGGGACCCGAACTAGCAGCACTCGGCTGCTCCTTCTCCTAAGGCGGCTCCTCCACACGTAATTTCCCTCATTTGCCGTTAATTAACGGCGGCGATCCGCAGATCCGCAGCTCTGGAGCGCCGGATTCTCCCGGGGCTGGCGGAGCTGGGCTCCAGCTCCTCCCGCAGCTCCCGCGGACGAAGCGATGCCCGAGGATCGCCGGGACCCGCACGGGGATCAGGGACAGCAGGAGAAGGGTGGAACTGAGCCTGGATTTCCTTCCCTCATCCAGCACAGCCCGTTTCCATGCGAACGGCAGGGAAGCAAACCAGGGAGGAGCATCCCCCGTGCCCTGCGTGGCCCTGCCAGGCGTTCCAGGGGCCGAATGAAGCGGCTCCTGACAGGAGCCTTGCTCCTGCAAGTCTCACAGCAGCCGTGCTTTAAGCAGGGCAGGAATAACAGAAAATCCTTGTTTCTGCTCGGAATGAGCTGCAGGACCTCATCCCTCCTCCCGTGTGCTCAGCGACCCCCTGACCTGCACAGGGACAAGGCAAAGCTGTGCCTGGCCATACAATTGGCATCTTTGGCATGAGGAGAAGCTGAGCCAGCTCAGTTCAGCTGAACTCAAAGAGTTCAGAAGAGAAGAGCCCAGAACAGGCAGTCCTGGGGTTCCTGGGTCTGAGCTAAGCTGCACTGAAGTGGTTTCTCAGGCTGTCTCTCACCTGAGCTGTGTCCTCACATCCTCATTGGGAAGAGGAAAACACTGTTGGTACCTAAACTGAGTTAATATAAAGCTCACAAACCCAAATTAGGTTGGAGTTGGAAAGGCTGGGAAATGAAGGTCTGATTTACCAAAGCACATGTGAAAAGGGCGAGGGTGGGCAGAAAGGTTGGCCTCCTGTTTCTCCAAAATGCCTCCAGGCTGTCCTGGAAGGACCAGTTCCACCTTGCACCCTTGCCTTGATCCTTCCCTCAACAAATTCCCCATCAAGGCCACCGATTCTGACAGCTTGTACCAAATGTCCTCTGGAGAGCAGACCAAGAGCTCCAGTTCATTCCACAATGCTCAATGACTGGCTGTCAGCAACGTTAACTGTAATTATTTAACTCAGAAATGACCCTGGCGAGCCCAAATCCTCTACAAAATAGACTTTCCCCCCTGAAACAGACTGGGAGTACCTGGCCACACATCCTGGGCCAGGGCAGAGGGGATTAACAACAACAGCTTCCAGGGGGGAAATGATGGGATCCTCCAGGCAGCAGACATGGACAACCTTCCTGATGGCCTGTGCCAGACTAAGGCTGCTCTGTGCTCCCTACCACTGATCTGGAAAATGGAATTTTAAAGCTCTTTCCAGCTTCTTAAGCTACAAGCTACCTGCATGCATCTTATATTGAGACACGGAGAGGAACCTCCCTTTGGGAAGTAAATGAGACTTGGTGGGAAGAACAGACTCAGCTCTGCAGGGTCCCAGGGAAAGTTAAAGGCATCTTTGGGACAGTTTGAGCCTAAATTTTCTCATTTCGCCCATAAAACGCAGGCTTAGTGTTTCAAAAAGCTGCAGAAGGACAAAAGCTGAGACTGAAATCACTCCACAGCTCCCAACACAACTCTGGTCAGGGACCTTCTCTGTGTCCTTGATCTGCTGAGCCAATCCACTTCCCACCTGCCTTCCCAGCGGGAATCCCCCTGGTAAACGCATGGAACACCACAGAGAAGGTGCAGAGGAGCGTTCCCCATCCCCAAAGCCAGGAGAAGCCCAGGGCAGCACTCACCATCCAGCTCCTCCACGGAGATGTTGGCCAGCTGCTCGCTGTCGCTGCCGGCCGAGAGCGAGCGGTTCAGGTAATTGCCCTTGTACAACAAGCCAGCTGTCACATGGTGGAATGGCATCTTCTCCCTGCCACGGAAACGGGAGAAGAGAGGGTCATTGTCATTATCTGCCTTCGTTTCATGGGAATGGAGCAAAGCCTGGCCTGGAGGAGGGGCTGGACAAGCCCCCCAGGCTGCAGTCCGGTGTGTGAGGGGTGGGCTGAGCTCTGACCGAGTGTCTGAGGCAGGAGCTGAACACACAAACAGCAAAGCAGCTGCTGCTTCTGGCTGCTGGAGAAGAGTGAGGGGAGCCAGAGCAGTGGAGCCTCAGGAAAACAGAATTTCCCAGCACTCCGACTGCAGAATTCAGCCTCGGTAATAATTGTACAGAGCACAGGGGTCTGCACTGACCTGCAGGAAAAAAGTTATAGGATCATGGAGTGTTTGGGTTGGAGCAGACCTTAAAGCCCATCCTGTTCCACCTGTGCATGGGCAGGGACACCTTCCACTGTTCCAGGGTGCTCCAAGCCCCGGCCAGCCTGGCCTGGGACGCTTCCAGGGATGCAGGAGCAGCCCCAAGTGCTGCCCATCAGCACAACGTTCAAAGGCATGGAAGGGTCTGGACACCTCTGAGACCCCATTCGGGTCATGCAGCCCCCTCAGAGCGTTCAACCCCCCACCCTGAGCGAGGCGTTTGTCACTGCAGGGCCTCAGCTCCAGACCCTACTGAAAGGAGAACATTCCGCTTCGAGCAGGGCCCGACAAAGAACAGTCTCATCTCCCAAATCTGGCAGCTGAGGAGAAATCCTGCTCCATGGGAGGCTGGCGCAGGGAGGTGTTTGCAAAGTCCGCAGGTCCAAACCCCGCAGCTGAGGGAAGGGCAGCCACTGCCCAGCCAGGAGTGGGAATTACTGTCAGCAGCACTCACCCAGTGATTTAGGAGACACAGGGAGGCGTTTGCCAAAGTCAATTGAAATATTAAGAGGAAGATTTGTCATACCCTGGGCTGGATTCAATCAGCACAAGCCCATCCCGGGCCTATTGTGCTTGGGGCTGCACATTTCCAGCAGAAATAAATCAGCAGAGTTCCCAGAGCCACTCAGAGCTGGCCAGGGAGTCCACGGGGCTGGAGGCGGCCAGGCCAGCCTGGGCAGTGCCCTGAAAGCCATCAGTGCTAGCAGTGCTCAGGGCAGGGTGTCCCTGGCATTGGGGAGCAGGGCCCCGGGGCAGCCTCGCTCCAGCCAGCCGCTCTGCCACCGGAGGGAAGTGCCACCTCCGCAACGCTGCTCCAGCCAAGGCCACGATGAAAAGGATGATCTGGTTCTGCCTCAGCCATATGTTCCCACCCCAGTCAATAAACCAAATCTACAGACAATTGTCTTAGGGTGATTCTATGACCATACTGTATTTCCCATCGCCTGCTTGATCTCTAGTGTACCTTTAAATTGCAAAGGGGGAAGAGAGAAGCCGAGAGAACTCTTCAAAGCAGCCAGCTTGACCTTGCATCTAGGACGTTTTGCATTCTTTTCTCTCCTGATCTGACAACATTTGGTTGGTTAGCAGACTTTTGCTCTCTAGTCTCTTCGGCTTTCAGCGGAGAAGGGACTGTGATCTGCCTCAGCGGCTTCTGTTCCTTTTTAAATTGTTTTTAGCTTGCTTTTCATCCCAGGCCAGCTCCCATCTCCGGCCCTGCTCGGCGGGACCCTCCAAGGGGGATCGTCGGACCCTGCCCGGCCCGGCCCAGCTCAGGAGTGCAGGTTTTACCTACAGAAAGAACTCTAAAATCCATAGTCCTCTTTTAAGGGACAGGGGAGGGGGTTTCAATATCCTTTTTTTCCATTACACGGGGGGACTCTGTTTGTTAAATAAATATTTTTTTTTACTTTCACTCGAGAAATTATTTTCCGGAACCCATGGGGAAGGTGCTGCCGGGGTCTGCTTGCCTGGCAGGCAGGAGAGAGATGCCCCTCTCGGGGTGTTTCCTCCTCAATTTGTGTCCAAACCAGCACAACAATATAGATGGATTCATTTGGGAACAAAAGCCTTCCTGCCTCCCTGGGTTGGGAAAAGCTTTGACAGACTCCCCAGGAGCAAACCAACCTGGAGACACGGGCAGGCAGACAGGGAGAGCCAGGAGGCTCCTCTTGCACTGCTCAGCACGTTCCAGGAATTTCTCTGGCAGTAATTATGTAAATAAATCCTAATCGTAACTTTAAGTATTTTTATTTGGGAGCCAGCTTGCTCCAGCTGCACATTAGAAACGTAAACAAGGGGTTCTGTTTCATTAAGCACATCTGCAATTTCCCAGCCCTTGCCAATTCATGGGTTTCACTCTGAGATGTTGCTCCCTCTGACACCTGCTCGGCACTAAAATGGGAATTTTACCTGGCCAAGGGACACTCAGAGGCAATGCCAGCGCTGGTATCACTGGAGAGACACTTCCAGCCCTTTGCACCACCTCCATTTGTTTCCAAGCCCACCACAAACCATTCAAGTAGCAAGCAATTCCTGTTTTCCCTGGATAATCACCCCCTCAAGGTAATCACAGAGTTGGAAGGGACCCACAGGGATCATCGAGTCCAGCTTTTGGACAACCCCAAGAATCACTAAAAGCAATTACAGTGATTTTTCAAATCACTTGGAAGGGGTTTGAATCTCCCCCTGGGCTGAGCTTGCACTGCAAACTCAGCGTTGGGTGAGTCCGTGGGGCTGGGTACGGACTGAGGAAAAATCTCCACTCCCTGAGCTCACCCACAGCAGGAAAGGCAGCAAACCATGGATTTAAACCATTCCTGAAATCACTTCTAGGCCGAGCTTGCACTGCAAACACAGCACACCCCGAGCCCGTGGGGCTGGGGACTGACACCCCCTGCCCCAGCCCTGGGTGAAGGAAACTGCGGCCCTGCACTCCCTGAGCTCACCCACAGCCAGAAGAGCAGCAAAACACGCATTTAAAGCATTCCTGAAATCACTTTCGCCACCTTGGCTTCTACGACTCTTAACAAAATGACAATGCCTCTCCCCTGAGGGCTGAAGAGCTGAAAATCAGCTCCTACATGAATCCTGTGGTGTGTTTAATGCCGGAGGAGAGCCATGATACCTTGGAGTGAGAAATCCTGGACTGAATTCTGCTGCCCAGGTATATTAGGTTTTTTAAAGCTGCAATATCCTTCAGCAGAAACCCTGCAGAGCCTCTGGAACCCAGCACCTCTCAGCTGTAAGGGATGCTCCAAACGGGCCCAGTAGCAGCTCCTGGGCTGGAGGATGTGCAGCTGTGCCTCAGGAGCACTCAGCACCCTCAGACAGGAACCTGCAGCCAGACCCAAGCCTGAAAGGGGGGAAAAACAGCAAAAAGGGGCCCAGAAGGGACAGGCAGTGGGAGAGCTCCGAAAGCACCATGGTGGGAAAGCCCTCGAGGTTGGAATCCATAAAAGCTTCATGGGAATATGCAGGTACTGGATGCCTGTCTGGGGAAAAAGGGCTGTCCTGGCCCAGCCAGACTGGTCCTGGCTGGAATTCCCATCCCTGGACGTGTTCAGGGCCACGTTGGAGCAGCCTGGGCTAGTGGGAGGTGTCCCTGCCCAGGGCAGGGGTGGCACTGGATGAGTCCTTCCCACCCAAGCCGTTCTGGGATTCTGGGACAGGCTCGTTGTGAATGTAGCCAAAATGTCCGTGTCAGAAACACAGAAACCTCCAGCTTCCCTGTGGCTGCTCCTCCCGGTGCCCAGAGAGGCCCTGGAAAACGCAAGCCATGAGTGGAGTGGTGCTGCTGGCTCCAGCCCCCGTGGCCACGCCTGGCGCTCCATCAGCAGCAGCTGCTGGGGCTGAGGGCAGGGCACTGACAGGGTTTCACCTCTTCCAGTGCTCCATTTGAGCAACGTGCCCCTCTCCAGATGGGACTGGGGCTCCTGCCCCTTTCCAGAGGTGTCCAACGAGCCCCGAGCAGGGAGCCGAGCTGGGAGCTTTGCTCTCCACCACAGTCACATTTTCCACCAGGCTACTTGTGAACCAAAAGCAGTGCGGGGATTTGGGAGAGGTGGAATCTCCTTGAATAATATTGTGAAAATACCACGCAAATGTTGACATTGAACCAGAACGCCCTCAAAGAACCCCTCACCGTGCGTGTGGAAATGTCCCCATGGCCCCTGGCAGGTTCCAGTCCCTGTGCCAGGCTCCCAGCAGGTCCCACGCCCTGTCAGGCACTGCCAGCCTCGCTCCTGCCTCTCAGCACAGCCACAGCCATGGAATTTAGAAGATTTTTGTGAGCAGTATTCCATCGGGATTAAAAAAAAGCCATCTCCGCACTGCTCCCACCTCTGTGGTTCCCATTCCTCACCAGCCCCTGTGCTGCTCTTCCCAAAAAGGCTTTCAGAGCCCATGAAACCCCACACAACCATTAAACCCAAGGTTCATCTCCAGTATCCATCTCTGAGATGGAATTGGGGTCGATTTCTACTGATCCTGGATCTCCCTTGGTGGTCACCACTTTGGAAGAGGTTTCTTGTTCCCCTCTCTCCTGTGTGCAGCCCAAAGGAAGCCCAGGAGTCCATCCTGGGGAGTCCATCCCGGTTTTCCAGCCTCAGGCATGGAACGCAGCACATCCTTTGCACTGCCTGAGTGCCCTGCCTGGCCAGAATCCTGTGTTTGCCTTCCCCATGGAGCTGCTATTCCGTGGATCCAGGGGTTGTGAGCACCCTGGCAAGACCCCAAGCTGGATGTTGAGCCTCGTGGTGCCAAACAGAGCAGGCAGATGTGAGGGAAAGTGGGATGAGGATATAACGGAGATTTCCTGCTCTCCCACAGATTGGACTGGGCGAGTCCAAGCTGGAAGAATGGAAAGCACACCTCCGTGGGTGGCCAAGGACACAGGAGTGGGGCACCAGCACAAGCTTTGTTCTCTTAGTCCTTCCTTAGGGCTGAAGGGAATATGATGAAGATCCAGGAAGCAACCAGATGGTCAGGAAACTGGAACAGGAGCTGGGAAGTCCCTGAGGTCACTTTTAAACCCTTTAAAAATTCATCAAATGAAGTGACGGTGTCAAAGATGCTTCTCCCCGGGCACAGCAACATCTGAACATCTAAAGCAAAGAAGAGCAGGGACTTTGGAGGAAATTATCCTGTTTTCCCCAGGGCTGAGCCACGCCACTGTCCTCAGAGGGAGGCTGTGTGATCTCCAGCTGGATCCGAAGGGGACAGCAGAGCAAACGGAGCCCCGAGTGCCACCTGGGAAACTCCTGGGTTATCTGATCCTCTGCGAGGTACCAGCCAGGGGACACCACCAGCCTCCCAAAGAGGCTCCATTGCTATTTTTGGTCCTTTTCCGTGGTGCTGTCCACGCTTCCCTCTCTCCAAGGAGGCTGTGACACCTGAGGGTCGTGGTTAGGCCTGGCTTAACCTCTGGCATGGGACAGGCTGAGCTGGACTAAATCCCCACAGCTGCTCTGAAGCCAGCACAGTTCAGAGAAGACTCTTCCTTGCACTGGGAAGAGTCACTTTGTCTCTTGTCACCTGTGTTCCCCGCTGCTAACAATAGCTTTAAAGGTTTTTTTCTTTTTCTATTTACTTTGTGCACAAACTTGGCACCTCGAGCGCAATCTGAGCCCGAGCTACCAACAGCAGAGGCTGCAGGGCTCCAAAGGCTCCTCTTGGCTCAGGAGGAGCTCGGAGGATGCAGAGCTCGGCAAGGTGGGAAGGCTGAAGCTGCAGCAATGAAGTGCTCGGGTCTGGTTTAATCAGGCTCAGCTCAGGTGTGTGAAGAGAGCCAGGGCTGAGAGCAGGCTCAGGCTCGTTCTGTGCTACAAACCCAAGAGAAGTGGCCTTGGAAGGAGCCTTGGGATGGAGGAAAATAAAGTCTGGTGCTTTTAAAAGAAAGCCCTAGAATAGATCCTCCCAGGGAGGCCAGTCTCGGAGGAAGTCTGTGTTGGCTGACTCCTGATCCCAAACTTTGCTGATCTCAGAATCCCAAAGCCACGGGAAGGCACACTTGGGGTATTTATAAACAGGAGAGCAGAGGCTCCCTGGTCAGCCTGCACTGAGCACTGAGCGCTCTGGGCAGGTTTGGGGAGCCAGGTTTCCTCAGCCTGCGCTGCAGTCATTGGGCTGAGGGTGTGGTGAGCCCTAAAGCTTCCTCTGAAAGCTCTTCTGGGACACAGGAGGGCTCTCACTGTCCTGGGTGGTTATCAGAAGTTAGACCTGGCTTTTCCACACATGTTTTCAGCCAATGAATCCATCTAGACAAATTCCGTCCCTTTTACAAGGATTTATGGACTGCAAACATGAGATCTGAACCCACACGCGTGAGATTCACTGAACATCTGCTTGTGGGGATCCAGGTAAAATTCAAATTGACCTCCGGGTACCATTCCCAGTCCTGACCCTTCATATCCCCACGTGCCCTCGGCAAACCTTCATGGCATTTGGGCTCTATCTGATCATTTATTGGCATAATCCTAAGAATAATGTTCCTCTAACTCAGGCAGGAAACAGAGCTCTGGCACACGCTGGGTTGGGATACCAACAATAAAACTCCCCATGGTGATCGCTGGCTAAAAAGGATTTTGCAAACAGATCATTTTCAGCATTCAAAGATGTAACTGGGAAGAAAAAAAAATCCTCTGCAAGGCAGAAAACAAGATCTAAGTGACAACCTCGTGTAATGTACGGCACCTCAGGAACCACAAACTTCCAGGTTCAAGGACTACAAAGCACTTGCAGCTTCAGAAGGGTTTGTGCTGGGTTTTTTTTCCCACCTTCTGCAGTAAATTCGAAACAAAAAAGCAGAGGAAGGGCACTTGAAAAGACACCACGTCTCTAAACAACTGCTGCTGCTTTGAATTCTGGCGGAAGGGGAGAGCTGAGGGTGCCAGGTCAGGTATAAAATGCAGACATTTCTGTCTGAGAGCTGCACATGTGAGAACACAGGGGGACAGAGAAATCAGAGTGGCTGTTTGTTCATTTTTAGCTGTGGCTGGGGCTGATCCCCGGCTCGAGCCGCCGGGAGGAGAGGACTGCAAGGACCTGGTAACTCCGTGTCCCCAGGGCAAGAGCAGCACTCCGGGGACAAAGACCCTTCCCACTCCAAACCGCTTCAACTGCGCGGTTAAAGAGCCAGCACAGCTGGCTCACCAGCATTTCCTCTCACCCAAGCTCCTCTCAGCTCCCAAGCTCATCCTCGCCCTGCACAGCCAGAAATCCCCAGATTTTTGCTGCCCTCTCCCACTTTCTGTCACTGCTGCTGCCCCCGGTTGTGTTTAACCAAGATCAGTAAAAAATTTCCATCTTCCAGGTTTGGAAAGCCTCTGAGTGGATGTTAGAAAGCAAAAAAAAAAAAAAAAAAAGCTAGCAACACAACAAAAATCTCCAATCTCTTCTCCCGTCTAAGTAATTCACCTGGAAACACGAACAAATCCGTTTGGGAATGAAAGTTTGATCCCTGGGGAGGCCCAGCCTCCCATTCCCTCCTGTGGGTTGAGCTCCTCTACAGGACACCAGGGACAACCACGGTGCCCATCACACAGAGGTTCCCAAAAAAAGCCTTTTTCAGGTGACAAGGATTTAGGAGAGAAAACTGACACAGGCTACAAACACCCCTAAAATCTCTGGGCAGAAGGGTTCCGTGGTGGGAAGCTGAAGGGAACTGCACACTGGGAATTGAGGCAGAGTTTTATGGCAAAGGTGATCAACGTCTGGAACAAACACCCCAGGAGGGACACACCTGCCTGTCCCCAGGCCTGGTGCCTTGCTGGAAGATGCTGTTGGAGTTAAAGGGTGAAAACTCAGGGCTGCTGATGGATTGTTTCCCACATTGGAGGCTCTGAGCTCCTCTTGGGCCTTAAAACCCAGCAGGAGCCAGCCTGGAGAGAGGACGCTGGAGCTTCTGGAGCTCCCGCAGCACTTCCAGCCCACCTGCATCCCATTTTCCCTGCCCAGACCATCTTGTTCATGCTGCAAGGGGAGCCAGGACCGCCCTGTGCCCACCGGGGATCCCTGCCAGCACGGAGAGGGGGCTCCTTCTGGCCACCCTTCCCAGAACTCAGCTGCTCCAGCAGTCAGGATGGCCAGAGGCAGCAGAGAGCCGCTTCAGCTGACACCCACGGCAGGTCAGGGGTGCCAGAGAGGCTTTGGAGCATCACCCACACCTGCCCAGCCCCTCACACCGACCCCACCCCACAGTCCTGGCTGCTCACACACAAAAAGATTCCAATTCTCTTTCTCCGGAATACTCAGCTCATCTTTTTTCCTGAGTACAACACGAGATCACTCAGAAGCAAATGATGGGAACAAGCTCCTTGTTGACAGCAAGAAAAAAAAAAATAATATCCCAGAGCTTTGAGCTGAGCTGAAGAGCACATCAAAGCAGGGAAGAAATGTCACTCGTGCGGCCTCACCCCCTATAACCCATCCCTAACACATTTCCCTGCATTGAAACCTTTGAACCCTTTTGAACCCTTTCCTCCTCCACTCACAGCTGCTGAGTGTTTGCTCACTGAGCCTGGCTGGAGGGGACTTTTCTGAGCTTCTGTTCATTCCCTCCTGTCCGGTTCCCTCCCCTGGCCAGGCATAAATCAGCCCCGGAGACAGGAGCAGCAGCAGCGATTCCTGGCATCCCCAGCAGCCCGGTTCAGAAAACAATACACAATGGATTATTCAGAGCACACCCTGCGTCACACACGAGTAATTATAAACATGAAATCTATCACATAATGACAATTAACAGCGGATTTGACAGAGTAACACACTCCAAATAGCCTGGTGGTTGATTACGTCTTATTAATGAAATGCCAAAACATTGAGGGCTCTTAGCAGGACAATTAATTGCTTCCAATAAATCTGACTTCTGCCAGACCTCGTCTTTGAAGGAGGCTTTGGGACATCTGGTGAGGGTTATTTTTTAAAGCAATGGCTGATGGTTTCCTACAGAAAAATCCCTGGGAGCTGGGAGGACTGGAGGCACCAACACACAGAAATGAGCAGAAGGGAGTTAGAGACGAGGGCAACCCCAACATTGGAATCATTTTATATAAACTGAGGTGGATCGTGGTGTAAGATTCCAACCAAGAACCACTCCCAGCACTTCCCCCTGCAAATATCCAGGGCCAGTGGTTTCCTTGGAAAAGTGTCCTCAGACACTATGGCCCGGCATGAAGGGGATCCAGGTTTCCAAAGAGGATCCCGGGTGGCTGGAGGAGGGTGAGCAGACCCCAAGGGACACCTGTCCCAAGCAGAGGTGTCCGGAGCCACCAGGCTGGCTGTCACCAAGCACCACCAAGCCGGGAACAGGCTGTGCTGACCAGGGGTGCAGGGACTGTTGTGCCGGTGGCTCCGCTCTCGCAGAACCCGGGAATATCGGCTGCCTGGGACACACGGGACCTGCAGCACTGCTGCCAGAGGTGCTCTGGGTGTCCGTCTGTCCGTCCGTCCACTCGGGGCAGCTGTTTAACCCCACCCACCTGCTTGCGGCAGGAGATCCCGGTGACCCCAGGCCCCAGTGGCTCCACGCACAGCAGTCGCTGGGAACGGGCCTTTTCCAAGGGCCAGAGCCCGGAGCTGTGAGGCTGCAAAGCTCTGGAGCAGCCCTGGCCCCAGCCCGTGCTGGAGCACCTCGTCATCCTGAACTGCCCAGAAACCAGATCCTGTCAGGGAGAGCAGGGGAAGTCTGCGCTGCTTTCCCTGCAAGCTCCTGCTCCTTGGAAGATCTCAGTAAAGCTGTTCCAGGAACCCCAGGGATCATTTCCTGCTGGAGCAGTGTTGAGCTCTCAGGGTGGCACAAATTACAGCATCCTTATTTCTATTTCAGCCTTTATATGAAGGGAACGTACAAGAGAAATCTGATGCTGGCTGGGTCTGAAACCCACAAGCACTCTGTAAACAAGCTCAACCCTGAGAGATTTCCATGTTCCTTCCTGAAACACCGGGAGAACCAGCGGCACTGGGTAATTGGAAACAGTTACGGAGAGTTCATTTCCTTGGTTTTTTCTGGGATTTGCTCTCGGGCTGGCTGTTTCCAACCTTAATACCTGGCAGGGTTGATCAACTCTTTGGAATCTCATTTGCATAAGAGTTGATGTGTCGAGAGCCGAGAGCTCTCCTGAGGAAATTACTGCCCTGGAGAGGTCAGCGACATTCAGGGGGAGAAGGAGAAAGGCCATTTCTCCTCGAGTGCCGCTTTTAAAAGGGGTCAGAGCAGAGTCTCTGAGGCTGAATGAATAATTAGACCCCAAGAACACTTTACTGTGACATCCTTGGGAGCCTCTGGACACATCTCCAAACCCTCTGGGACATTTGCTAATTAGCAGCACAAGCACGTGCAGGTATTCCAGCCCTGTCCATGGGACACTTCCCTCGGGCTCACCGGAGGCAGCAGCCCCTGCAGTCCCCTGCGCAGGGACAGGCTGGGAGCACCAGCAGGGCTCACCTCAGCCAGCTTTTCCTCCTCTGTTTGCCACGGCTCGGCAGGAGGGGAAGCCCCTCGGAGGCACGGAGGTGTCTCTGCAGACAGCCGAGTCCTGCACGCTCCGAGGGGGAGAGAGCCTCATTAGGCACGGTCAGACCTGCAGCTCATTAACTCCGGGAGCCTCTGCCCTCCTGACCCCTGCAGGACCAGGCCCTGGGCAGGAAGAGGGCACAAACCCCGGGAACAGAGGCTGGGAAGGGATGAAGCCAAACCGGATTTGTGCAGGACATCAGCAGAGCCGCTCCTGCAACTGAACAAATTCCAGCTCCTCAGGCTGGCTCATGTTCTGGTTTAACATTCCAGCATCCAGGAGAAAGAGATCCCAAGGAAATGAGATGCACACAGACATTCTCCCTGCTGTCACCTGTCTGTCTGCACGTGCTGTCACCTGTGTCAGCCACAGCAGCACCCTGCAGGACACTCAGTGGCCACAGGCAAACCCCCACTGCCTGGGCCCTGTCTAACGGCAAAGCAGCCCCATTTTAACCTTCCTGCATTCCTGAGCATCCAAACCCCTGCTGCAGATACCACGGGAAGGACTTCAGGAAAAGGCATGGAAAGGAAAAGGGATGGATCAGAGAGCCCCAAACCAGCACCTCCACCGAGCTCCCCCAGGCATCGCTCACTGCTGGCGGTTCAGAGATGAACCCGCTGGGCCTTGTCACCCCACTGCGCAGTGTCCCCACCCCAGGGACAGCCACCAAACCTGCAGAGATGCCAGCACAACGGGGAACGGCTCCAGGCACGGAACAACACGGATCCAACCCCTCCACCCAGGTGGAATGTCTGGATAATGCCTGGAAAAGGGAGGTCCAGGAAGGGTCCAGGTCCAAAAAGGGGCCTGGAAGCCCCAGCTGGGGCAGACCCAAGGGCAGCAGTGCAGATGTCTGAGGGACAGACCTAGGGACAGAATTCAGTGCAGATGTTTCAGGTTGGCTTTTCTCCTGCTGTAAAAATGCAAATACAATTATGCCCAGCAGGCCTCCACAGGCTGATGTTAAATTCAAGGAATGAGAGGGCACTTTTAGAACCACCCACTGAATTTCTTTACGTTTTCCAGGTCCTGCCCAGGGACTCCAGGTTCAACAGACTAAATTCAGACTGTGGCTTTTATTACCACTGCTTAATGTCTTTATTCTGAGAACCATTTTCACATGTTAGTGCTTTTATCGAAGGAGGCTGCAGTTAATTAAAAGCAGACCTATAAACCAGTTTGTTTCTATTGCCCTCTTTTCATGATAGCCCAAGAACTATTGCATAATGCCCAGGATTTCCTTGAGTTTCTGCTTCACACTTTTAACACTAGCCACATTCACAGGTTAAAAACACAATTACTGCATCCCCAGCCTTGCAAAGCTCCTCCTTATGATCAATTCCCAGTACATCATTAGCTGGAGACTGTATAAACTGAATAAAACTGACTTGGTCTTTTTACACAACATTAAAAAACCCTCCCAGTTCTCCTCAGGAAGGCACCTGGCTACAATGAACGCTCTCAGACCCTTCTGACATTCCCAGCATTTTCTGAAAAGGCTCTGCCTGTTTGAATTTGCATCTCCTCACAGATTGCCTGCCATATTTCATCCCAAATCAATAAAAGTTCTATGAGCACAAATCTAAAATGAGGGTATTTCTAGTCTAAGGAGTTTCTCAGTGCACATTTTGCTCAGTTCACCACAACTCTGGAAGACAAAACATGCACAGCACCATCATTCCATGGGTCAAGCCATGATTTTGCTTAAAAATTAGGACATTTCAAGAGCAACACGACGAGAAACTTGCATTGCATTGAACTTACAGGGGCAGCTTTCCTGGAGGCAGGGGGAGCCGCACGGGACCAGCCATTGAAACGTGCCCAGCCCGGGCTGGGGCAGGAAAGCCCGGACAAGCAGCCACCAAAATGCTGTTTATAAACCCATCTTTAGTTACAGATCTGCCCTGGTATGGAAGGGATCGGCTGCATCAGCAGAACCCTCCAGCACGTTACGATTGGACAGAACCTGCGTGGTCGTGAAGCCAGGGAGGGGGGAGTGGGGAACGAGGAGGCTCAGCCCCGCTCCCCACACGGCTGAGGCAGGCAAGGAAGGAGACTCGGGTTAAATTACCCTTCGTGCCAGCTATTGCTCTGTTTTGGTTTGGGTTTTTTTCTCTTGGCAAGGCAAGTTTTGCCCTGGGGCTCGATGGCAGAGAGCTGCTTGCGAAGTGCTTTTGCGCCCTGCTGAAATCCTTGTTTCCAGGACCAAACCCCTGCCCCACCGAGAACTTAAGGGAAGGCATTGTGAGAACCAGCCGAGCGCTGCACGCTCCTGAGGAACAGAACGCAGCTTCTGCAGGACAGACCCTGCCCGCGGGAGAGCCCTGCAGTCCTGACACCCCCTGGAAGCTTCAGCCCGAGCAGAATCTACCTGCGGTCCCCCACTTCCCGGTGGCGTTCTGCCCGGGGCCGTGCAGCCCCCTCCGGGCAGAGCCTTTATCCACAGGTGCAGTGCAGAGCAGAGAGGATTTGGCTACGGGTCCAGTGCATCCCCTGAGGAAAGAGCCGAGCATCCACCAAGACTCCTCAAACTGAAAGGATGAAGCTTCCCCGTCAAAGCCTTCCCGGGAATAAAGTCCCACACATGCATTCCTGGGGGGAAGGGAGCGTGCAGAGACCCACAGGAAGCCAGCCGGAAAATTCCCTGCTAAACAAATGGCATCGGGAGCTCTTACCTGCTCGGGTTTGTATTCCCAGCTAGCAGCACACCTACAGCCCCAGGCTCTCAGGGGGCATCGCGGGGGCGCAGATTGCTGCAGGTCATGGGTGTGTACAGCCAGAAGCAAAGAAAAACCGACCCAAAACAACCCCCCCAAAATTCCCCAAAAGCCACAACATGACCCAAATGAGATCCCTGCAACGGCTGCCTCGTTACAAGCAAGATGAGATGAAGGAGGGGTTTTTACTTGCTCTGAGGCATCATATGGAGCTTAATCACAGCAGTTACGTATTGGGTTCTTTTGGCCTTCAATCAAGTGTGTCATTTCGGTGGCAGCTGCCTACGTGATGCCAGCAACCTGGGCGCTCCAGTCCTGTGCCAGTGCCGGCCTTGTGCAGCTATTCTACAGCTCAACAACGGGCAAATTCCATTTCCCAGGCTGCGGGAAGCTCCTCCTGTAGTCCGGCGAGCCCTTGGAGCCGCACAGGATCACACACCTCTCCTCCGGTACCCAGAGCCCGGGGGAGCCGCTCCCACCGCAGCTCCCGTCCCGCTCTCATCTCCCGGCGCAGCCCATCCGTAACCCGAGGACTTCCAACGGTCTCCCAAAGCCACCGGGAGGGGACACAGCTCGCCAGGCGCCCCGCGGATGAGCTAAGGGGGAGGCAGCTGCTCCATGGGAAGCAGCAAAACTTGGTGGGTGGGAAGGGTCTGAGCCGCCGCTGAGTAACCGCGGAACAGCTCACCCAGGACCCCGGCACAGCCCGGCAGCTCAGCCCTCCCCACTGCAGCCCCGGGGCTGCTCCAGGGGGCAAGCGGCAGGCGAGCGCTCAAATCAGGTGTTAAACCTGGTGATTGAATCAGCTGAAATCAGCCGGGGCTGGGCTCATCGCGGCTCCGAGCAGGCAGCTGGGGGACGGGCACGACTCCGCTCGGGAGCCTTTCGGTTGCCGACAGCGGCATCAGGAGGTGTTCGGGGCCAAATTCCTCCGTCAAGTGCATTTGTTGGGTTTGACAGATTCATTAGGACCCATCCATTCAAACAGATGGCGGATGGATGCTCCCTCTGCCCTGGGGTCTGGGATCTCCACCCGTGTCCAACTCCACGAGAGCAGGACACCGCATAGACACCGAGCTCTCATTACATCACCCGCGGTACGGACGAGCAGAGGGCCAGGAAATGAATAAAAAAGGTTTTCTGGGCAGCCAAAGTGCTGTTATGCCGCTCCATGGCAACTCCACAAACACGCGTGTGAGCGCCCACGGCCGCACACCGCCGGAGAGGGGGGACAGCCGCGAATCAGCCACGCACCGCGGGGCTGGGTACCGAGGGGAGGGGATGAGCATCCCGAGCATCCCCCCCGCGCACCCCCACGGCCACCCGCGGATCCCCCCGCGGGGCCGCTCGGCTGCCGGCCCGTCTGAACCGGCTGGCAGCGCTGGCCGAAGCCCCAACAGGTTCCCCGCGGAGCTGCGGTGCCTCCGAGCCGAGGAGGGGAGGGCGCTGCCTTCGCGCAGCCGGCTCCCTCCGGACCCTCCCCTCCGTCCCCGCCCGGCCGGGGGGCAGCCGGAGCTCCCCATCCTTCGCCACCTCCTCACTCACCTCTCCACCAGCCGGCTCCTCCGCCACAGGTTTGCTCGGCTCCACTGCCCACCCCCCCCCCTCCAGATCGCTCCCAGACGAGTTATTCAAAGGAGGATGGAGGGAGGAGGCACAGAGAGATCTGGGCGGTGGGGATGGCGGAGAGAGAGAAAAAAATAATATAAAAAAAATCAAGCAAAGGGATGAAATCAAATCAAACAAGCGAAGAACTGGACTGAAAGGAGGCGATGCTGGAGGAGGAGGAGGAGAGCGGCGCGGCGCGGCAGCCTCGGCTCAGCGCCCCATGGCCCCCGCAGCCCCGAGCGCAGCCCGAGCCCCGCCGCGCCGCGCCGCGC
>VWPU01016441.1:20767-90254 GCA_013398955.1 Callaeas wilsoni | reverse complement strand
ATAGAATAGAATAGAATAGAAACCCCTGAAACTTTCACCAGCCACTTCTGTGCTGACTTGTGGCACAATGTCGGTGCGTTCCCGGCGCTGGCTGTGCCATCTCCTGCGTTCCTTGGCAGCTGTGCTGCTGCACATATCAGAGCCTCAGCAGCTCCAGGGCCGTGTCCTGGAGGATGCTGCAGCATCTGAATGCACAGTGGATGAGGTGCTGCTTCCCAGCTGCTTCTGCCAGTCCTTTCACATCTGGGCCCAGGGAATCGAGAGCTGCCAGTGAATCAGTGAACAGCCCTGCCTGTGATGTCTGCCAGGATCCTTGTTCCATGCATCCAGGCTAAGGCTGAGCTCGCACTGCTGTGCTGGTTTGCAATCTTACACAGTGTTTAACGGCCCTTGGAATAAATCTCCCCGAGGGCTTTGGATCAGCTCCTTCTTTGTGCTCCGTGTCGCTCACATGGAAGGTCTGAAAGAACATTCTCAATCTTGGCAGGACCCAGATAAACTCCCAGGTATGTTCCAGGAATTAAATCCCCGCACTTTTTCAGTGGGTTCCATATCCTGAGCCACATTACCTGTGCTGGTGCAACACTGCACAAACCTCTAGCATCCTGTTTTCATCGTGTCCAAACCAGGGATGACGTGTTGGAGGGTGGAATTCTGCTCTGCCTTGAGCATGTTGTAGATGGGGGATGAATTTTGGCATGTCTGCCTGTGGGTGTTTGTGACATTCCATCTCTGCTTTTCCTTGAGACAGTGACATTGAGAACAATAATATTGTGCTGCCTTTTATCCCTCGAGTGTGCAGGGTTCCCTACTTGTATAAACATTCCACAATCTTTGCCTGAAAGCATGGAAGTCAAAGTTAAATGGGATGAATGTCCCATGCTGCTTCATGATTAATACAAAATAATTGTAATCAGGATATTTTGGGGGTGCTGTAGTGGAATTTTGAAATATTCCTTTACACTGCACTTGGCTCTTGGATTCATCTTAGCCATGGCCTTGCTGCAGCAAGAAATGTTTGTAAATGACCAAAATCTGTTCAAATACTAAAAAGCAAGAGAAAATATCTGAGGGAAATCAGTTTTAAGGGAGGAACTTCCAGAAGGGTGGCATGTCCTGATCAGTAATGTTATATATAGAGCTGAGAGGATTTATCCCAGTCTGAACTGACTTCTTCATTCCAACTGGGAATTCAGGGAGGAATTGCCAACATCTGTGCCAGGAGCCGTGGGGAGGAGACCAGCCTGAGATCACAGAGCTCTCTGGATGCCTTCAAACCTTTCCATTGGCACTCAAAGGAGTCTGACAGGAGGGAGCTGGACCTCAGCATTTCTCAGGGCTCCCAGCTCTGCCACCATAATTCCTCAGCTGTTTGAAGGAAGAGGGCCTGGCTATCGTGTGGCAGGGTTTGAGTCTGCCTTGGCAGAGTTCAGCTGCAGGGTGACAAAGGGACTCTGTCTCCCTTTAGATGTGCATTGAAGTGGCTAGGATGAAACCTTACACTTTTCCCTAAAAAAGTCATTTACCCGATCCCCTAGATGGATTTTCAAGCCTAAAACCTTGAAGATTTTAACGTCTTCTTCTCGAAAAATCCAGCACATTCTTATTTGCCTTCTGCAAGCCTTCCTTAAAGGAGTTTTCCTCTGCAGACGTCATCTAACACAAACCAAACCTTCCCCTCCACAGGCTCTTTCATCTAAAAAACTACAAAACTCTGAGCAATTTAATAAATCCATACCCACAACCCAGAACTTTTCCAGGAAAGAGCTATGGTAATTTTTCTGTCCTGTGAAGATGAGTGCCTCACTTTACAGGTAGTGTCTACTCTGAATTGATCAAAGTTGATATTTTACTGATTTTTAAAGTTTCTACACATTTTCTCAGCCCTGTAAGACACATGAAGCAGTGATGATGCATTGAAATGATTTTGCAAATGTATACACATTCTTGTATGTGTGTGGCAAACAAAAATATTGAAATATGAAGTGTCATTATAACATTTCCAATCGTTCTGTGAGCAAATTATGTTCACCAGCAAATGTAAATATTGAAGCTGTGTTAAAATTTCATCGACTCTCTTTGCAATCCCTTTCATCCCTCATTAAAATGGAGTCCTAACAAGCATTCTTTGCAGGCATATGTGACAAAGTTCTCCTGGGAAGTGGTTTTCTTTCAACTTCACACTAGAAATGCTTCATGTGATGCTTCTGTCACTCTCGTGGACGTAGATTTTTAAATAAAAGTACAATACTAGTTCTTCCTTTTATGGGAGTTTTTCTTTATATGGAATATATCTTACACTCGTTTCCTCTGAAGAATCATGCTGGAAAAAAATGAAATTTTCCTTTATGGCAAAAATTCAAGTTCGGAGCTTTTGCTTTCTGTGTACATGAACAAGGTTTTGCCGACCTGATCCCAGTTGTCTTCTTGCAGGATCATTTTCCTAATTTCATCCTGGTATGACTTCACAATCACATTTGGTGATGGGGAGAGGAATTAACCAGCTGCAAAAATTCTGGAAGCTGGGTTTGTACCTGTTCCAAAATCCACCTGTGCCACGAGAGGACTCTCCTTGGTCAACGCCTGCCCTGATCTCCTCAACTTTTCTGTTTTTATTAGGAGAGAATTTTTTGCTCTCAATAATAACCAGAAATGTGCCTGATCCCTCCAGAGCAACGGCAAAGACCGACCCCACCCCAAATGGAGTAACTGGGAATGGTGAGGTGGGTTCTGAAGTGTGGGAATATGAACCCCAGCAAAGGCAGCCTATGCAGTGTTTCTTCCCAGATTTCAGGCTTCCACTGAAGAGTCTTTAAAAACAAAAGGAGGGTCACAAATCCGTTTTGGGATTTATGCTGTCCTTTATTGGCATTTTTCATATTTTTTGAGGTAACTCCTGCTGTGCTCACAGAATGTTTTGCAGCCTTTGTCTGCCTTTAAAGCAAATGGATTGTGCTTCCTTACATTGTCATTTGGTTTGAATTTCCTACATTTCCCAGCTCCCAAATACAGTGGGGAACTAAAATAGTGAAAAACTGGAAAGCCAGGCCACGGTCTGATGGTCTGCTTTGGTTTGCTGCTTTTGTGGGAGCTGTTTCAGGGTTTCCCTGCAGATGATGACCCCTCTTCTGCAGCACCGTTTGGGGCACTCTGCATGGAAACAGGAAAGGAGGGAATTTTCTGAAGGACAAACAGTGCACAGAATCTGAGGGAACCAAGTGATGTGACTGTGCACTAATTCAGGTATCAGTGCAGCTCTGTCTGCTGGGGGTCAGGGGGGCTTAACGAAATCCTGGATGTGGTGGAATTTATTAAAGTCACAGCACCGAGATCCTGCTGCCCTTGCATGGATTTTCCAGCTCCCAAGAGGGCTTACTTTCCCTTTTTAGGTCTTTTCCCGTTGTATCAGGCTGGAGTAGGGTGTGCACACTCTGTTCCACTCCTCTTCAGTCACAAACTGCTCAGTCAGGAATTCATGTTTAAGCCCATTAAAATATTGCTCTTCACTGAATGGAGTTAAACCACAAAAACAGATGAGTGTTGGTCTTGCTGAAATAAAAAACTTCCTGACACCTGGGTACTAAATGAGCTCTTAATAAATAGGTTATTGTTAATTGTACCACCCTTGGGATAATGTTAGGAATAGGGAATTACTGAGCATGGTTTAGGGCAGCCTTACATCACACTTTTTCTTTAGAGACCTGTGATCTGCTCGAGTCTGGGGAAAATTTCTGCCCGTATTTTGAATAGGTAAAATTTGTACTTGGGTGCATCTGGAATCTGGTTTTCTCTTTGTCAGCTGGGAATTTTCTTTCTTCCCTTGTCTGGGATGAATGTTGGCTCTCAGAGACACAGAGCTGCGAGGTCAGTGCTTCTCTGTGGCTCCTCAAGCAGATTTGATGCAGGACCTGGCACCAGTAAGATGCAGGTCTTTACTCCCAGAGCAGAGAGAAGCCATGCACCATGGCCAGCTCCAGAACACCACCTGAAGAACAGAACCTGTTTTCTCCTCAGTTCCTGCCTTTTCCTTCCTGGAAGGAAATAAGGGTCCAAATGCAAAAAAAGAGAGAGCCTCACTTTCCTTTGCAATCTGTTGGCATATCCTATTTATTACAAAATCCTGAAGGGATCTGGGATCTCACACATCCAAAGATTACCACCAAGGCCAAAGAGTGCTTCATTAGCGCAGAGGAAAACCTCATTCAGCAGAGGAGGGATGCTGAGTCAATAGGTCTCAGTGTCTGAGCTGGCCATGAGTCATCCTGACAGCAGGAGGAATTGCTGCTGCAACCTCAGAGCGTTTGGATTCAGCAACCATCCCTCACCCAGGCAAGGAGTCGTTTGTGACAGCCAGATTTGGATCCAGCTCTTTCAGGGCTCGGGGAGATGAGGGTTTGGCTCCACTCCACCCTGCTGTCCTTCTTCCATGGGGCTGTAAAATCATGCTACGCCTTCACCTTGATGTGGCGTCAGGAGCGGGGTTTGCTGCTTGTTCCAGAGGCTTTGGGGAAGGAGGGAAATGCAATTCTGCCCATCCCAGATGTTTCAGCAGACGAGATTAAGGAGCCCATTACCTTGATCCCCCACACTGCTGATTCTCACCCCCTTCCACCTGCTCTCCTTGCCTTACCCCGCTTGTCTTTGTGGTTCTGCTCCTTGCTAAGATGGCTTGTGACATTCTAGCTTGGGGCGTAAACAGTGCAAGGCTGGCTTTGAAACATATACATGAATAAAAGGTCAAAACTCTCCCAGAAAATAATAAAGTTCTTGGTTGTTTTTTTTTTTTTTCCCCCTGTTGTTTCATTTTGTTTTTTTTTTAAATGCATAGTTATGAAAAACAAATTAACCTTTGGGATTTTGAAGAATTCACTGTGACAATGGTCCAGTTTAAAAATAACAACTGCTGCTCCAAGATGAGTGTCCAGAGATGCCAGATTTGTGCTGTTGGCCCTGAGGATCACTGAGTGTGTAGTCCTAGCTTTAAAAAGTCATGCTAATATTGCTCCTCCTGGAAGGGCAGAAGGCACAGCCCTACATGTGGGAGTTCCAGGAAGGAGTTTTCTTTAGTGGGAAAACAAGGACTACATTATGCTCCTGGTCTCTTTGATCCTGCCTGCTGTCAGGCTTGAATTTTTCTTTAACAATGTTACAGGGGAAGAAACAAAGACAAGAGGGAAAAGCCAGAAATTACAAAGTTTCCACAGTAACAACTATGAGCAGAAAAAATCGTGGTCAAAGGAGAAACACTCATCATGTCTGACTCAGACAAGGATCAGTGCATTATTGGCAGGTCCTTGGGCCTCTTTCCCCCACATGACATCAGAGAAAAAAATTCCTGCTTCATCTGCAAAGGAGAAGACTCAGGTTTTTAAAAACTTTATACAATGGTTTCAGAAATTTGGTTTGATTTTGGAGACTGGACTTTCCAGAGGATCATGGCATTCTGAATCTTTCCCCTGAAGGAGATCCAGGGAAGTGGACAGCTCACAATTAATACAGTGCACATGATTAGCTAATATCTAATATCTAATATCTAATATTTAGGTGTGATAAATGCATCCATTCTGCCACGAGAGAACACTGAGTGCTGTTTGTTTTCTGACAAGGGAAGCACAGGAGCAGGAAGAAAACGCAAAAGGCACAAGGGTGTCTATGAAGCTGTGAGATAAAATTGCCCGGGACTTTTCCTAGAAAAGCCAACTTAGGCTTGTTTTTACACAAGAAGAATGTAATTTGTTTTGTTTCACTTTGCTATATGACATCAGTGTTGCCACATCTTTTGCTTGGATGCAGACAAAAAAGTCATTAATTATTAGCAAACTCCACTTTCTGCAATTCCCAGAGCTCTGCTGAGGCTCCAGGTGAGTCACCAGCCCCATCTCCACTATTTGGAAAGGCCAGGCCTGTGAGGCTTGGGGGTTATCCTGGTGATTTCTCTGCCTGCTAGGATGAAACAGTGACTCAGACTTGGCTGTTGGAATATTCAGCCTGGAAGGGACCTCAAGAGGTCCAAACCCAACCCTCCTGCACAGAGCAGGGTCTGGCCCTGCAGTCAGCCCCAAAATGTGTCACAGAGGATTTAGTCCTTCTCAAGTGGAGGATTTGCCCTCAGTGAATGTCATAAGGTTCCTAATGTCACTCTTAATATTTGAAAGAGTTTTTTTGCCTTTGTTTGGATGGGTCACATCACTCTGAGTGAAATCACTGAACTGACTAAACCACCTGTGGAGCTGCAGTTTGCCCTAAAAGTATGCAAGAGGTGGGCTTAATGCTGTACTACCCTTAGCATGGATTTAGCCAAGAGCACCCTGTGGACATCTGTTCCTACCCTTTCCTTCGCTGGGTTATAAGCATTACTCATTTTTCACAGACTGCTGTAGGTTCTCATTTCAACCAGAGCTCCTTCTGTGTGCTCACAGGCCTGGGAAGGGCTGACAGAACAACTCCATCTCTTTATCTCCTCTGTGGTCAACTCACACTCTGAGGAAAAATCTCTGGATGCAGAAGGTGAACAGCTTAAAGCTCAGAGGAAATATTTCTTCTTTACTGGCTGTTATTTCTGCTCAGTGAAGAAGAGGCTGGAACCAGCCCCAGGGACTGTGTGTGGATCCCGTACTCAGGGTAAGCATCACGAGTGACAAACTCACAGGAAGAATATGGGAGCCTCTCCTAATTTATTTCATTATCCTGACATTTGGTATTACGACAGCTTCAGTCCTGTTACTTCCTGAGAGCCACAGGCCTCTCTGGAAGGCTCCCTAAGGAAACCTGGAGCGGGAGCATTTAGAAGCCACGTCACTCTGCCCTTGTGGCCGGTGCACACGTGGGATAAAGTCCTCGGTGGCTGCAGAGAGGAGAGGCACAGCCAGGTCTCACTTTGTGCCTCAGTGCACAGGGAGGGAGGTGAGTGAACTGCCACAGCTGCGATTTCCCGGGATCCAGTTCTGGTTCCTGAGCCCCTGGAGCAGTTTGGACAGAGCAGTCTCTCCTCTTGGAGGTTTAATGAGTCTCGTCAGGCTGTAGGAATAACTGCCACTCAGAACCCACGGTGCTGACAAAAGAATGGTTATTTTGTGGCCCTTGCAGGGCTTCCGCCACTCTCCACACAGAGCCAGCTCATCCCAGTGCAGCCGGCAGGGGACATTCCGTGTGCCACCACGAGCTGGCCGTGGAACGTGTGCTGGGAGCCTCTGGAAGCTGTGGGATACCGGAAGGTTCTGACCCAACATAATCATCTTCTGCTTATGGCCTCGCTGTGTCCAAAGCACTGAAAATAACAGCATTTTCTACTCTTTCTGAACCTTTGCACTTTATAAGCCCTCTCAAGTTAAGTCTGATTATGGGAGGAAGGAAAAAGGACCTGACTGGAAATCAGTTGGATTCTCTTCTCAGCTTTCTAACATCACCACCACCAAATCTGTTTATCTTAATCCCAAATCTTTCTCTTGCTAGTCCCTATTTTCTCCTGGGGTTCTTATCACTCAAAGCCACCAAGCTTCGATACTTTGGGCTGAGATTTTCTGATCTGGCCTCTCTACGTGCTGCTGCTGTAAAAACAAAAATCTTTTCCGTGCCATCCAGCAAATGTAAGGGATGGAGAGGTTACGCCTCCCCTGGCTGAGACCTAAGAGCAAAGCTTCCATTTCTGCATTCCCAACGTTGTCCTTTTCCCCAAATTCGTTTCGGAGCCTTGCTGTAACAAGGTCCCTGCCACAAGGGTAACTCGAGCTGGATGTGATTAATAATTCACATTTAGTGCTAAAAGCAAATCAGAGTTAATTTTGTATATTTTGCTTCCCGTCTTTAATCCGTCGGCTTCCGCGGGAAGGCGGCTCCGCAGCGCGGAGCTCGCGGTGACTCATGCCTTACATAAGGAACTAAAACATTCTTTCGTTTACAGAGAAGAATGTTCCTGCTCATTATGGGGATGAAAGGAGATTGCTGCATTTCAAATGACATGTATAATTTAGACACTTATTTCTAGGACTGTTTGGAACGGGGAATGAAGAGAAACTAAAATGTTTGAAGTGGCTTGAGTGCTTCATAGTTTTTAATGTGACTGGCAAAATACACAGCCCGATGACTTTTAAGGCTGCTAATGGAAGAATGGCTCTGGAACTCTAACACACTTCTTTTTTCCCTTTCCTAATACCAGTATTTATTTTAAGCTGTGAGAAGAAACTGGTATTTGTCAGTCTGTTAAAAAAAAAACAACCTCTTTTTTTTTTCTGCTGGTAGTTACCTGCTGTGCCACCAACGTTGGAAAGAGGAATGGGAAATGATATTCCAGAAGAAACAGCCAGCTGGTGAGGAAAATGGCAGCAGGTCTGCTGCACTTGGATGGAGCTGGGAGATTTTTTCCCTTGGCATTCTGAATGTTAAACCTTCACTACAAAAGGAGAGCATGGAATATACTGTATTTCAGCAGTGCAGAGTTTATTCAAAAGAGAATTCAATAACTTACGGGGAAGTATTTATTTAATTGTGCTCTTTTTAGAATATTATGGCAAGCCAAATCCAACACAATTTCTGGAATTTTCAGGCTGACCAAGCCCCATGTTCTGCAGATTATCTTCACAGACTGCTGTACTTACATGCTTTGGTGCCCATGGGCTGTCCTTAGAAGGCAGAATTCTGATTCTCTCTTCTCCCTCAGCCCCTTTTATTGAGGTATTTTGGAAGTAACCAGACACAATGTCTGTGTTCCATGGGCTGTTCTTGGCAGCAGCTGGTTTGGTGCATTTCTCCAGCAAATTGCCCATTTTTTTGGAGGTCTGTGAATCTTAAGCAAACGCAGTGGGCAGTTCCCTCTGAGCAGGGAGAGTGTGGCAGCCTCTGTCCTAACTTCGGAACCCCTTGTAGAAATTTGGATGAGATCTATGCCTTGTAAAAATCTCTCAAAACTGTTGCATTATTTATTTTTATTCTGCTTCAAGGACAACGCTTTTCAAACCAAGAGATGACACAAAGGAGCCCTGGGCTGTATAAATATAGAATCTTTTTATTTTTTTGGTTAATAGATACAGTACAATTTTTGACTACATAAGAAAGCGTTGTTTTCAGTGCATACATTCTTCAGACAGACAGGAACATGGCAGACAAACATTCCTTGGTGGTTTGAGTATTACACGGCACTTGGTTTATTTCTGTAAGTCCCAAGTTCCTGGCTTTTCCCAGTTTTCCTTAGTTTATTTCTGTAAGTCCCAAGTTACTGTTTTTTCCCAGTTTTCAGTGGCTGCTTCGACAGCTCAAGGTCTAGGGACAAGTGAGTTGAGCACTAACAGGAGAACAGGACACTGCTCCGTGCATCCCACACTGCTCCCCCTGTAACCCTTGTGGTCCCAGCTGACCCAGGCCAGCAGGTTTCCCGTTCTGTGGTCACAAAAATGGAAATAACAATGTCAAACAAACCACCCAGTGCTTGGGCTCAGCACTTCCATAGTCCCCTGTACACTGCCTGGCTCCTGAGAGCGTCAAATCCCAAACTCCTCCCTGAATTTTACTTGTGTATGATGGTGCTGGTGCCACGACTTCGGCAAAACTCTTTCTGTTCTTTTGTGGTGTAGTAAAAACCCAGAAAAATGGATCCCAGGGTTTGGCCATTAAATTTCCAGGGAGGAAGAAAAGAATTATTGCTGTCTTTTGTGTTTTTCATTCACTGTATGATAAGAAAATGCTCCAAGCTGACCTGTGAGTATGATACTGATCCTGTGTTCAGGGAAACCTGATAATGCTTATCTTGCTCTGCAGCTATTTGCTGGCAAACAGTTCCTGGTGTGTCCACCTGGTGCTGCTGGGATTTAGGGGGCCCGGAGCCCAGCCCACATCCCAGAGCTGGGACAGGCCAGCTGGAATCTGCAAAGCGACAGGACGGGAAGGATCAGTGAGGGGGTAAATCCTGAACCGGCCTGCCCAGTTCCAGGCTTCCATGGCAACTGGCACTCCTGCAGTGGACGAGAGAGCAAATCCAAGGAGAGAACACCTGGATGCCTTGGGGTATCCTGGGCATTTGCCAAGCAGGTGACTGGAGAGAGGGGTTGTGTCAGTGGGACATCGAGCAGAGCAGCTGAGGTCTGCGGGGGCCCTGAGTGGGCTCCCCTTCAGCAGTCAGGGGTTTGTTTGACACCATTACTCAGACTTTGGGTTTTATCTGACTTCCTTGGTATCCCAGGCAGATACTTGGGATACATCCTGCTTGGGAGCCTCTTCTGGTGAGGATAACTTGGGAGAACCTTACAGAAACCCCATTGTTTGAGGAAAGGACTCTGGGAAAGATCAGATTCACACAGTCACCAGCCTTCATCTTGCTCCAGACACCAATATTGAAAAATCAGTAGATTAAAAAGCTTCTCCCATTCAGGGAAGGACACAAAGAGACTTCCAGACAAACTAATATAAACTAGTGTTCCTTGGCTAGATAGTGAGCAGTTAATGTGAAAAATCTCTGCAAGCACAGGATAAACAGCAGTGATATGATCCTACACCTGATCTTATGGAAAAGCCAGAGCAAAGCAATTCAGAGGGACTGGGAGAGCAAATAACACGAAGGAGATGAAAAGCAGAGAAAAGAGGAGACAGGAGATTGTTACAAACACCAGCTTGAACAAGAACATGCAGGTGAAGGCACTTGGACACCTAAGTGGGAGGTGATTGCTGGAGAGGAGACAACACAATTCCATGGAGAGCTCTGAGCTCCCTTGCCCTGATTCTCTGGGCTTCCAAGAGCACAAAACCGCTAGGAGTGAGCACCATCAAAGGAAGCAAAGGTACGTGTTAATACAGATCCCGCTGAGCTCAGGTTAGAGAGAGCAGCTGGCAGACAGGAGCCGAGTAAGAATCCCTGAGAAGTCTGAAAAAATAATAAACATCACATCATTTAAACAGTTTACCCCTTCTGATCCTCTAGCCAATCCACCAACCTCCAATTAAAACCCAGGCAGTGGAAATCCCTCACCTTTAGCATGAGCTGCACACGGTGACACTTCCAGGAATGAGATAAACCTGCCAAATTCCTCCAGATTCCTGTTTCCTAACTGCAACTAAATAACGTGGAGAATAAGTGAGAGGCAGAGGCACTCACAGCCAAGAGAGCTGCTGTGCCATGGCACTAGTGGGGCACTGTAAACTGGAGCCTGGCCTGCAAGCATTAGTGAAATGTTTAGTACAATACTTAACTCTGTTACATCTGGGTATTTCTTTCCCTTTGGACTAAAAGGTTACAAATTTTACCATATAACTGCATCACTATATTTGTTGCTACAGGGTACACTATATACATCGTTGGAAGAAGAGAACAATAATTAAATTAAGGGAGGCGAGAGAAGGACAAACAAAATATTAGTAAATAAAATAGAAGACAATATGTTCAATAATACTTTTCAGGCAATACTTTTGCTTGTTACATTTACTATAAGGAGGAAAAAAAAAATCTTCCACTCAAAATAAACATCGGAAACAGCTGCCCAAACATCAGTCAGTCCCTTCCATCGCCAGACACTCGGAGGGGAAGAGGCCACAGCATCTGCTCAGGACGTTCTCGATTCTGCCACTGCAGGGAGCCCTCAGTTTTGGGGCTGTCAGTGCAACCAGGGGTTTAAACATCTCGAGCACTGCAGCCCGTGCCCTGTTTCACCATCTCAGGTGGCACAGAAAGGCTGATGTTTGTTACTGAGAGCCAGAAGGGACCTGGCTCCCCACAGTCCGCTGGGCCCCGCTCCCCAAACCAGCTCCCGTGCCGCTGCTCTCGGAGAAACCCCTGCAGCTCATCCTTCAGAGAGGGGAAGGCCACAGGCTCAGTCCACCCGACAGAGTTTCCCATTCTTCCTCAAGACACAGGGCACACGTGCAGGTTTGAACATTTCAAAGTTCCGAAGCGAAGGTTTTTCAACATCGTTTTCTCACCCTCCAGCTCAAGGTGCAGTCACAAACATCTCCAGCTGAGGCCATCAGCAGCAGAGCCACACACTCTGCACCTTCTCTTCCTTTGCCTCATCAGTAATTTATTTCCACAAGAGCTGATTGATTACTTGATCAGAGCTATAGATAGCTAATAGTGTTTGATGAAAAATCGATCCAGTGAGCTTTCTGGGGCTCATCAGAATTCTTTCCCAGTAGTTTCTTCTCTCCTATGACCAGCTCTACTTAATACATAGGTACTAAAATACAAAGCAGTGCAAAATGACCATAAAGCAACTACAGCCCACAGCTATCTAGCAGGTGCACTACGAGCAGGGGCTCTGGAGGGACTGCAGGTGATTAATGAGCGACTGAAGTCAAGGAGAAGGAGCAGTGCACTTCCCCAGAGCCCATCCTTCAGACGCTTGAGCGTTCACAGTTAACAGGGTGTGGGGTTTGGAGATTTGTTTTCCCCTTTGATAATACCTGAGGCTTGTTTGTGATTCCTTCAGCGTAGCCCTCTGCAAGCACTCATCCAGAAAAGCTTCCTTCGCCGCTGCGAGGGTGTGCGGCTGTCTTTGCCAAGGTAACATCATTGTTTTGCAAGGGTTGGATTTCATCCCCCTCCAGTCTGAATCATGAAGAAAAATTCTTTTTCCACTGAAGAAGTCAAATCAAGGAAGAAAAGGAAAGGGCTGTGCAGAGCTTGGAGGAAACTGCACAAGGAGCCACTTACGGATCAGTTTGTAACACAGGAGGTTACAGCCCTTGCTGTCAATGAACATCTTGCTCATCCTGGCTTTTTCCACTTGCTACTTAGAGACCTTTCCCTTCCTAAATTTTTAAAGCCAGCTCTGATTGTTGCAGAGCACATGAAAGGCTGAGGGTTATTTGCTGAGTTTTGAGGCTGCTGTGATGATGCACAGGGCACACAGGGCACCCGGGCACACTTGTAACAGTCCCTGCCACATACAGCTTTGGGGCAGGGCCAAACCCACTGGGGATATCTCACATCACAGCATTTGTGAGCCTTTCAGTCCTGCTGCAACAAAGGCTTTGAATTACCCTGAGCCCAGGAAGGGCTTTGCATACAATACCAGTATTTACCTTGGCAAGACAGTCAGAGATAAATGTGTATCACACGGGCTTGCAGCTCAACAGGGCGAGCATCCCCAGGGCCAGACCCTTGGGCACCGCCGCAGAACCCAGAGGAAATGCTCCTTTTTGTTTTGTGTGTTGTTTCAGTAAATAGCCTGTGTGCAGAAAGGAAACCTAAAAATGCTGCTGCCCTGCTGGTGCCCCAAGGGTGTGTGTGAGTTTTGGTGTAACTCTCGTGCTGGTCATGAGAGCTTTCTGCACACTCACACCAACGTGTGCATGCGAGCTGGGAAATTCTGTTTGAGTTAAGCAGGTTCTTACTTAAGGCAGTGCTTGTGCCTTGCAGCCATTACAGATGCATCTCCAGCAAGGTTCCCTGTTGCATGTCTGCTGAATAAACTGCTCTTTGAACAAGGGGAAAGCCCAGGGGGTCAGATTTAACCACACCATGTGCCCTGCTGGCCCCAAAGGGCAGGCACACGAGTACTACCAGCTTGCTCTGGGCCATGCCATCTTCAGGAGTGTATCCTCTGGGCAGCGGAAATTGTTAAATCCAAATTGCAACCAAAATATCTTGGATTTCAAATCCCTGCAGGATGTGTCAGGGCCAGCAGCTTGAATCTTGTGTTCCCAACCAACTTGGCATGACCCTTGCGGAGTGAAACGGGAATGCAGGAACCTGTGGATCTGGCAGTGCCAATGAACGGCCCCAGCCAGGGGAAGGAGTGGCAGCAGCTGGGGGTTACAGCTCCTACTACAACCCTGACAGACAGAATGTTATTGATTCACTGCAGATCTTGCAACAGGCCTTTAAAGAGAGGAGAGAAGATGCTCTTAAATGGTTTCTAATCACATCCGAGATGTGCCAGAGGAAACACGTGAAGCATTATCCCGGCAGAATTCCCTTCTGCTTTACCCAGGCTCCCTGGAGGCACAGGCAAGGCTGAGGTGCAGCCTGTGCTGGGGGCACTGCTTACACTGGGGGGGCCGAGTAGTGGATGACGGAGTTGTAATCCGGAGGTGGGCTGTGGCATTCCAGGTTGGGATCCATAGGGAGCAGGACAGAGTCTTCCAGGGGGAAGTCCATGGTGTCCTCTTCCACCTGCACTGCTGGCTGGTACTTGACGGTCTCGTGGTCAGATAGGATGGATTCCTTGCTCCTGCTGACAGCTCTCCGCCTGTTGGGAACAAACATTGGGATACATCCACCCTGTCTCTGTCATTAATGGTCAATATTATTTCTTTAAAATGTAAATATATAAAAATCTCAATTTACCTCTATGGCACCCTGTAAGACAGTGACATTTTACTGATTGGATGAGGGAACTGAGTTAGATATTTTAAATCACTTTGTGCTTTAAAAGTAGATTTAGGAGTAAATCCAGGAGCTCTGCCGCCCTGTCCTTTCAGCTCACCACATTTCAGGGTACTACAGATCTCTTACTTGTAAAGGCACCTGTCCTATACATCCAGTAATATCCTCCCTCACTGTTCTGACACAGGTCAGTAAAAATCTGACTTTTCTGAAAGCAGAACTGAAGGCTATGACTTTTCTTGAACCATAATAAGGAATGAAATACTGAACAATCTCTGACAGACTCTAATTTAAACCGATACTGAAAGCAAGAGTGTGCATTGAACACGCTCGGGCAATGCAGGGCAAAATGCCTTTTATTCTCCCCAGCCCTTTAACATTCCTGACCCAGGGGCTGGTGAAGGGCAGTGCTTTTATCTCCTGTCTTCCCTTGTTCCAGGTGATGGAGGTGTGGGACAGAGCAACTTCCATCACATGGAGCAGCCTCAGGGTTAAAAGCAGGAGAACTCTGAGAAGATTTGTATCACGAAGTGACCTTGAGGGGTTGTGGAGAACTCAAAAGATTCTTTCTGTCATAGGCTGCCTTAAAAATCATGTTCTGTCTACCTCGGTTTCTGCCATCCGAGCAGTTCATTGGAAGAGGCCTGGATGAGTGAGGGGTGGCTCTCCAGAGGATCCCAGTGTGAGAGCAGCTTTGGAGCTGCCGCACTTTGCTCAGGACCCTTTAACTGCAGCTCTTGGGGAGGACCCTCAGCCACAGACTCATCACAGCCCTGCTCAAGTCTCAGTTCAGGATAACTTGAATGTGCCTGGGAGAATTGAGAATCAGGCAGTGCCCAAGCACTTCATATGTGTATTTAATATGTGTTTAAAGTAGTATAAAGTCACATTTTAATAGCCCTAAACCAAATCTGAATAGTCAACAGTTCATCAAAAAATGGTAGAATCCATTACACTCATTTTCTTGGCGCTGCTGCGGTGCTTCCAGTCCCCAGCAGCTGCCCATGGGCTCACTGGGGTGCTTTAAGAAGAAAGCAGCGCCAGAATCTGCTCCAGAGAGCAAACCAACAGCCAGGAGCCAGACACAGCGACTGGAGGGAGGGGAGCAAAAGCCATGAATAGGAAAACAGCAGATCCAGGACAGGAGCTGCATGTGTGTCATGTTTGTGGTGGCACAGCAGAGAGAGCAGGCTGGACAGTCACACGCAGCTCCTTTCTGCTGGAAAGGGTAAATCTGCCCTGCTGGCTTCTGCTGCTGAGACTTTACAAGTTGTGTTCTCTTGCCTCTGAATCTGGAACCTGTCAAAAGTTTCAGGTTTCCCACAAGCTGCAGATATTGTCACTGCCTGACAGAACCAGTGTCACTATATTGAAAAAAAAAAAAAGAAAATAAAAAATTTTGCTGGTTCTGGAAAGATCTGAGGTGTTCAGAGCACTGGCTGGAGTAGAACTTGTTTCTGCTCTGTGCACAGCCACAGGAACAGCCTGTAGGCTCCATCTGTGAACTATCTACCCCTGCAGCTCTCTGCTGTGGGGGAATGTGTGGTGATGTTCTGTCAGTCACGAAGCTCTTGTGCAGCCAAATTCAGACAGAACCCACAGCTGCAGCTCTGACCAGCTGCAGCAGGACATGGGCTGTTTGATTTTAGGGTGTGATTTTAGTGTGCACTGCTGGCTTTCCACGGCAGGTTTGCATCTCCAGCTTTGGGAAGTGAACCTGAGCCGTAAGAGCCAGCCTGCCATGTGTGGATGCTGAAATGCTGTTAGCAGGGAAATTTTCTCTTCTTGCATTCATTCTGTGAGAACTTTTCCTTTGCTGTGTAAGCTATATAAACAATAGATAGGGTTTTTGTAAATAGCATTCATATCTGGTATCTTCTGACCTCATGTACATTATATTAGGAAAAAACATTTCTAAGTGGGTGTCTGAGATTTTGACCAATCACCCTAGGAGAAGTGTGAACACTGTTCAATTGCTTTATGGAACTAGAATATATAAATGGTATTGTAAATTTGATAAATAATTCATTCCTCGCTCTGACTCCTGCCTCGCTGCATCTCTGAACCCCTGCTTGGAAGCCCACAGCCATGCCTTGCATGTCTGGAATGAACCTGGGTTCTATGCTGTGGAGTTTGTAGAGCAAAGCTGCTGCTCCTGTGCTTTCAGACCTGCACAAGGCACTGGAACCAAACCTGTGGAGTGGCAGAGTAGAATCCTAAATTAAATAAAAAGCCTGAGAACGTCAACAAAAAATGTAGCACCCTCTGCTTTCACAACTGAGTTTTTCCTCACTGTCCAGAGAAAAACATGAATGGAAACTCCTTATGTATCCTACAGCTTTGGCATCTGTCCATTCCCTACACAAACAGTTTGTCTGCAGATAAATTCTTCCCTGACATGAGCGACGGAACCATGACTTTGCCTCACTGTTTATTTGTGGAATTCTCTCTTTGTTGCTCAGTTCTGTTGACTCGTGTCAGACAATTCCATGGATGCTCTGGCTTCCAATTTGCCAGGTATTAAAGTTGTCACTGGAGACAGGGAGAAACTTCAAAGTATTTGTTGAATTTGGCCCCCAACCTGCATATCTCTGAGTTATTAGGGTTTGGTTTGGCCACACAATGGGATATTTTCAGCCCCCTATAGACTCCCAGCAAGTGTTCCTGTCGGGTTCCTGCCCCTGTGGCTCAGGAGACTGGATATCTGGGAATAACTCTGCCTGTTGCTGAAATCAGGCTGGGGTTTGAAGGACTCCTAAATTCTGCCATCTCCTATCTGCTCCAAAGACAGAAAGCTGATGAGTTAGGTCAGAAGGAAGTTGTGTCACTTGCTATCCAGTGGCAGACCAAAATGCAATTAACTTCCAATACCATTCCTTTCATCTAAATGCATTTCCTAATTAAAGCTCTCTGTGGGGCTCTGCACTTTTCCCTTTCATGCTGCTGCCACTGACACTGCGCCTGCTCTGCACCTGCAGATGCTGCTCCTGGGGATGAGGCTGCAGCATCCCTTTTCCATCTGTCCTCGGCCCTCAGAGCCCAGCCCTGCCCCGGTGTGGTCGGTGCTTGGGGCTCCAGGGGACACCAAAAGCCCCTTTATGGCCTGGGCCACTTGCACTGCCCCGTGTAAGGCAGAGACCTTCCCCAAGCACCCCAGAAAACCCCCTCTGACTGGAGGCGTTGGGTTTGGTTAATCACACCTTCCTGCAGCTCCAGAAGCCACTCGTGGCTGTGTAACGCACCGATTTCACTAAAAGCTGGCCGTTCCTCCCCTGGGCTGGCACTGCACTGCCCGCGGGGCGTTTCCTCAGTGCTCTGCCTCTGCCTGACCCCGCAGTGCTGTGGGAGCCCATGGCAGCTGCTCCCTGTGGATAAATCTGCCCCGGGCTGGCACTGTCCCAGCCCGGGCTCCCTTGTCACTGCTGCCACCACGGCCCAGCACCGAGGGTCAGGGGTGGGAACACCACGACATTCAGCTGGAATTCAGCTGCCCACTGACCCCAAATTGTCAAAAATTGCAGTGACCACCCCGAGAACTTGTTTGTCCTTGCACAAGGTGTCCTGTTTGGGGACACAGCCCAATATTAAGTAATCTTCCACAAACTTTTAAGTTTTCTGAAGGTGCCAAAGTTGTCTGGAAGATACCACAGAGGATAATCCTGCAGTAGCTTGAAGGCCTGAGTGACCTACTGAGGCTTCTTCTTCCTACTGTATGAACCCGAGATTTTCGAGGTAGAAAAATACTGAAATCATCAAAGAGCCGGGACAGCATTACTGGAGCTGTTTATTTTATGTGAGAGGGAGCCAGTTTCTGTTAATCTAAATTTTGGGGTCAATGACTTGAAGAGGAGCGTGGAGCAAGAGGGATGGCTGCAGGAAAACCACCCTGAGCAGGGAGGGATTCCAGCCCCAAGTGCAGCAGCTCCGACTGCTCTGCACTGAGAAACCCAAGTATTTTGCTCTCAGTAGGAAAAACTAATGGACTTTTCTGCCCATGTAGGAAACCTGGCCGTGTTCAGAAGCTGTGTTTAGGGAAAGATGAGAAATTGGGCTGACTGCTGCCAAGTAGAGCAGTTTGTCTCATGACTACATCTCCTAACAACATGTAGGAGCTTCAGGGCTTTGGAGGAGCTTTCAAAGGTGTTTAATGAGGCTCAGAGTAAGAGTGGCTATTTTTTTTAATTTTAATTTTTCTGCAATTAAAGAAATAAAAGGGTTATTTTTTCCTTCTGGTAGCTATGACTGATTCACAGTTTGCTTTAATACGTTTTCAATGGAGTGCTGTGCAGCAGGAATTTCATCCTGGGTTCCCCTCTGGCAGTACCAGTGCATCAGCAGTCTGCTGGCAAGGAGAACTCGAGGGGTTGGCTTTAGGAATTCATTGCTCAGAACCATTTTTAAACACAAAGTGCAGGTGACAGAGGTTTCCCAGGCCAAAGCCACTCTCGTGTCCCCTCACATGTGTGGCCAGGCTGCTCAGCTGTCCCTGTCCAAAAGCAGGGGGATGGAAAACACTGCAGTCAAATCCACAGCCTCTCACAATTCCCCTTCTAGTCCCTGCTGCTGTAAGCACAGTGCATAATCCTTGAAAAAAAGTGGTTTACATAACTCCTGAGTAGCTACTCATTCCAAGTTCTAGTTTGGAGAGCTCAGGTCAGGTCATAGTACGAGGTGCTGCATGACACAACAAAAAATGTATTTATTATTTCTGAACTCCTTTCTCCCCTGGAGCAAACATGTTTCCATGCCTCGTTTCTCTGAGAAGGTGCAAAAGGGGTTCCAGCCCCACCCTGGCTGTATTTTTGTTGTGTTCTTTGTGTTTGGACATGAATGCCTGATGTTCCTTAGCAAAATCCATCGTTTCAGTATTTCTGACTTGCCTTAGGCCCAGCTTGTTTTGGCAAAGGCAGAGCCCTCAGAGATGGGATGTGGATGCAGCCTCCAGGGCCCAGAGTGGATCAGCTGAGCCTCAGCTGATCTCATGGGCCTGGGCCAGAACCAGATCAGTGATTTCTGAGCAACAGGGGATAATTGGGTTTGGGGGGAGAAGGGGAAGAGCTGGGGGAGGACAACTGAGCAGATATCAAACCTTTTGTCATCTTAAACAATAACTTGATTATAGAGTCTCTGGGAGAATTTTAAAGCAGTGCTTGGCAGTAGCCTGATAATATTATGAGATGGAACTTGACACCAGAGTCATCCCATCATTAAATCCCCTCTGTGCTCCCTGTGCTGCCCTGAATGCTGATTCCAGTGTTGTTATCGCAGTCAATCTTTCCATCTCTCACTGCAGATAATGCTGTGACTTTCTACTTCAGCAGCATCAAATACTCAGAACTTTCCTGCTCTGTTTTAGCAGTAGGAAATGCTCAGACCTGGTTAGTCCAGCCTAACAGTGAGCCCAGGCCCAGAGTATCAGATTCATCCTCACTAAACTCTTGACACTGACACTCCATGGTGTGTGCTGTTGGCAAATTTTAAACTCGACAGAGGAACGAATGCAGGATAAATAAACAATGATATTTTGGCAAAAATAATAAATGCAGCCACCCTGGTTTAGAAAACATGCTAAGCCTTTGAACAGTTTTGTTTTAGAAAAGAAAGACTTTGAAAAGGATCCAGGGTAAATGTTTTTGATAGAGAGAGATACACAATTAACAAGGGTGACTTTATCTCCCCTGTTAAACTCACCCTCCCTTCTGACCTCTCTAGATTATTCCACGGGCTTTGGAGCCTTTTTTGTCCACTTATCAGTGCAGGAGCACCCAGGGGTGTCCTGTCCTCCAACGAGAGGGCTGTGGGCTGCTCTGCACTGTTAAAGCTGCTCTTTGTGCCATTGAGGGTCTGCAGGGTTCAAAAAAAAAGAAAAAAAAGCAGCGGACAAAAAAGCTGTCTGAGCTGGACCTCAAACACTCAGGGAAGGACGTGGCCAAGGCAAAGCACACCTCTGCCCCTGCCATGGCACCAGGGCCTGGCAAGCAGGAGACAAGGAGCACAGCTGGCTGCAGGCTCTGCTGGGATGGCCGGGGGCTGTCAGCGGCTGCCTGGCACAGAAGGGCTCAGGGATCTCATGCTGGATGGAATCCCGAAGGAAGTGTTGACTGGAAGGGGGGAGAGCCCAGATGGTGGGGTCAGGCAGGGATTCACTGCCCCACACAGAGCCTCACATTCACTTCCAGTGGCCCTGATAGCAGTTCAGACGGTTTTCCTGGAAATCTCTAAAGAACAAGCTGTTATGGATTTTTTGTGTTTCTACATCTGGCTGGATGTTGACTTTTCAGATTTTCAGGAGAAAGCCTAGAACGGGCAGAGAAGGAACCTTCCTCTGCCAACTCTTTATCCAAACAGGAGAAATGCCACAGAGAAAAGCTGTCAGGGGTGAGTGGCAGAAGTCCTCAGAGGGACAAATCCCATCAGGGAGGCTGTTGTGTGTGTGCTGGATTTGTGTCCATGTGCCATCATGCAGCAGCGAGGTGAAGGAGCCCAGGTAAGGCACCACAGTAATGCAGCTCCTGCCATTTGAGCTCCTGGTTTTAGAGCTGCTGCCATTTGGTCTCCATAGCGATGGATTGTGCTGGCAGGAATGCTCTGGGTGTGTGCAGGGGATAGGAACACGGAACCGGAGCGGGATCTCTGCTCATCCCACCAGGTCCAGCCCTACAGGGAAAACACTGCTGGACAACACCATTCCTGAGGCCACACTCCTATCCAGCACAATCCACAGCACTCTAATGCTCCCCTTGGTGCTGTCCACTTTCCTCATGAAACCTTCTCCCTTTTCCTCCTTTTCTGCCCTCAAACATCAGGGAATTGAGGGTTTTGAGGCCTGAAAAGACAAGGCAAGCCCCTTCCATCTGCTTTTCTGTCTGAGTCAGAGTCAACCCCTCCAAAACACTGCCACACTCGGACCATGCCCTCTCCTGGGAACTCTCCCAGAATATCCAGAAGGGCACCAGGCTTCTTCTCATCCCTCATTTCTCTTTAATGCAAAAAAGGGGTGATTTGGTGTAGAACAAGCAACTGGTCTGCTGGGAAAGGTCATGGAGTTCCTCAATACAGAGAAAACTCATGCAAATCTCAGTAGATTTCAGAGAAAACTCTAGGCAAGTAGCAATTAGCTTAATTAACTGAATAGACAAGGAATTCATTGCTATAGAATAATTTATTTTTTAGTGTTTTGGGCAGCTATTCTTTGAAACTCCACATGTTGACATCTGAATCAGTAAAATGGGTTACTGTATTCAGGAAGGTGGAGAAGGCCTTTTTCACTACTGGGTCACCTCTGCCTGTTTGGTTGTTACTGAACTACAAAGAACTGTGAGCAAAGAGCTAAAAATCTGCTTTTAATCTTCTGTCTTGTACTATGGATGGATAAAAAACCAGCAAACCCTGTCCCAGCCTCTGTTTGTAAACCAGGTGTGAACAGTACAACCCAGGGATCATGGAGGTGGTGGGATTTAGGGAATTCTCTGCAGCTCTGTCTCAGAGTGATGATAAAGCAAATGCAGCAGTCAGGGTTCTGGTGAAGGCACTGCTCTGCAGTGCTTGGACTGCTCTTTACTGTGCACAAGCCTTTTAACTTCACTCACATCCCATGAGCTGCAGAGATGCCACTCCTTCTGTCTGAGTTAAATATACACACTGGTATAATCACAAATGGCAGCTTTTGGATTAATGAATCCAGTTCTTCAAACTTCACTCCATCACTACGAGAGAACACTGGGGATGCAGTGAACAAACAGCTAAATTAATTCTGTATAATCTTGTCTTTTCCTCCTATCATTTCCCATTTGCAGATTCTGCTGCCCCTTGATCTTAAAACACATTAGCCAAGGTCTCTTGGTGATGGGACTGAAATCCAGAGTTCATCTCCTCTTAGCTTGCCTGGATGCCCAGAGGTTTCCTTTCGGCATCAGAAAGAAAACCGCAAATTTCAAAAGCATTTTTCTGAATGGAAGAACTGTCTGAAAAAGAAATCCCCCAAAGTACTCACGCCAGAGCCATGATCCCATAGGGCCAGGAACGGATTTCCAACCTCTTGGGGCTTTTTATTTCATCTGACGTCAGCACCATCCCACTGTCCGACTCCTGAGGAGCAAAAGGAAGGGAACGTCAGGGATCCCTGGAACCTCTGAGCTGGGGCTGGTGTAGGAGCTCCCCATCCTTCAGGATATTCTCTTATCAAGGCCTGTGTTATCAATTTTTATCCAAGTGCTCCTGATAATGCTGCTCTGGAGCCTGGGAATGTTTCCCTCGTTTTTATGACATTAAAGTTTTTGATCTGCCTTTCCAAAGAGCACCCTTAAAATGAACATATCAAAAAATAATTTGACATTTTCAAATTTGAAACTGATATTAAGCATGACATATGGGCACCGTGTACGTAGGACAGCTGAGATATGAATAGACTGAGATTCATAAAGAATATATCCAATAATTCTGGCTGGGCTCCTCCGAGGAAAAGCTCCTTAAATACCTACTGGAAATACAGAATTAGAAACACTGGGATTTGAAGGAAGTGGAAGTTCAGCAGCATTTTGCAAATGCAAGTGCAAAGACAGATGGCCTTTATGGATTTTTTTATGAGCTGTCCAACAAAACTGTCTTGATTAAAGTTGGGCTTGTGCTTCTGCTGCACTTAAAGCTGAGTCTGGAGGTTGCAGTTAAACTTTGTGCTAAGCTTATACAAGTACACAAACATCACAGTCCTCATTCTAAGTAATTTAACCATACTAAATGGTCTGGGGGTTTCTTTGCATTTGAAGTGTTTTGTGATGCTGGAAAGTTGCACTCTGTACATTTGTCAAAACCAGGACAGCAAAAGCCCTCAACATAGAAGTGAAACGCTACTTAGTCTTATTTTACCGGGCAAACTGATCAAGATATAAGAAATAATCTCATCAAACAATAAATAACAAGCAAAAGCCTTTTCATACAAGCTCTGGTCATCCATCAGTTGTTAATAAGATCAGTTTATAAACGAGTTTATAAAGTGAAATCCTGAATTAATGAAGTCTGTCAAACCCTCGGTACAACCCAGCTTGCCTCTGGTGTTTATCTTGACTGTTTCCCCTTCGAAGATGTGGTCTAGGAACAGTTTATCTGCGGGCTGCTCTGCATTCCGCTTACACCTCCCTGGTAAAAGAATCTCCGCAGAGATTGCAGATAATTGCACAATGGCAGGAAGGTGTGGTGGAGCATTTAGAGAGCTCCGGGCAGCTCTTTGAAATAATGACCTAATGACTATTCAGGGCTGATAATTAAGGAAACTTCAATAACCAAAGTACACTTACTTTGTCCAAAAGCAGATCACACACTGATTTTGCTTTAAAGGATCCTCGTTGAAACATCACATTTATTTCTGATCTCTTGATGTAATATCTCCCTTTTTTGAAACTTTCCCCCCCCTATGTAAAGGCTTATTTGAAAATGCCAAGAACAGGGAGCTCTTAGGCAGGTAATGCTCGTGCTGGCAGCAATAATCTCTTACCGAGACTGGATTGATCTAGCAAATGTCTTTGTGTGATTCACAGGGACAGATTTTATCCTGCAAGAGGGAAGATGCAGGAACCAGGGAAATTTCTAAGCCTGCTAATCCCTGAGATGCACCGATAAAGAGACAGAAATTCCATCTGGGAAAATACAAGGCAATAATGGGCCTCAGTTTGTGCTCAGCAGAGAACAAATGAGAAATAGGCTGTGTTTGTCAAGGACGTGAAATATTTCCAGGACAAGTTGGAGCTGGACACTTGAGCCTTCCCAAGGGAGCTGGTGTGAGGAATGGCTCTGTCCAAATGGACTCTAAGCTGGAGCCTTTCCTTTAGCTGCTCCTCACCACCTGAGGCTTCTCCTCCCGTGTCAGGAGGATTCCTGAGGGATCCAGGCTTCCTCCCTAAACTTTGATCCAGCTGGAGCATTGTGCATTGCAGAGGTCCCTCCTGAGGGGCACAGAAGGTGCCACTGAGGCAGCTGGAGGGCACAGCACAAGGAGCTGCAGCCAGGGGCTGCCTGAGCCACACAGGGAATTCGGGACTTGTTCCTGGGGAGCTCCTAGATTTTTTTTAAAAAAGAAAATCCAACCTGTGACTTCAGAGGAAGCCAACAAGCAGAACCCTCATTCTGTAACAAAACAAGCCTTTGTTTTCCCCTGGAGGGAAAATTAAACCCTTTACCACTCTCCCACCCTGCAATGCATTAAACTAGCAATAAATACATTCCCCTGCAGTGAGGAAAAGCCAGAGTTAAAGCCCTTTGCGTGAATCAAGAGCAGGATCTTGAATCTTGGTCTTGTCTACCCAGAACTGAACACCTTCACCCCCACCAAGTGATTGGCTGTCTCGGCCAGCCAGAATGTGTCCTGGACACATTTCCCTCAAAGAGCTTCATTTCAATGAGCTGCCACTTTCTTATGGTGGAAAAACATCTTGAAACATGTAATATAGAGCCTCTTAGCCTGATCAAAGCCAGAGCATTGACACGTGAGCTTCTCTTTAAATTATTTGTTAAGAGAAACGCAGGTCCCTCTTTGTTGTCACAGCCCCGTGTGTGAGATGCCAGGGCTAAATCTTCTGCCTGATTTAAAGCTCTCTCCTACCAAACAGATTTCAAACGCTCTAATGAGTGTTTCTGGCGCTGGTGACGAGTGATCTGTGAACCTGCTGGGGAAGGAGGCAGTCACCTCTCTTACCTCATGCATCACTTTCTCCTTTTCCACCGGCACCTCATCAAATGTCTTCACACTCAGGGGTCTCTTCTTGCTGTTGTTACTGAAAGCAGGAAAGTTGAGGGGTCAGCAGAAAACCCAGGCAGATGCTGCACCAGTTGTAGCTCAGTTACACCCTCACTTTCCTGGACCACTTCTCTTTTTTCACCTCTTGTATCTAATATCCAACATCCTGACAGATTTGTCTGATTCTTTCACCAGCCGCATTAAGGGAGGACACCAGACAGTGAAATGGCCCCTTCCCCCCCACCCTGTATCTGTTTTTCTCACCCAGTTTCCACTGCACTCCAGCGATTCACTCCGTTGTTCAAGTTTTCTTCCACAGGGCAGGTTTTGGAGTTGGATTCTCCATCTGGACACAAGGTGATGTTCAGTGGAATATAGTCTTTGCCATCCTATGGAATTAATAACAGAAAAGAGCACAAAGCTGGTAAAGTTCATTTTGTGCTGCATCTCAGAAGTGAGAGGTTATTGTATCCTACAGAGCTTTGTGCTGAGAAAGGACTAGATTGTGCTTTAACTCTGGGATGTTTGTTTCAACTCTGGGATGTTTGCTCCAGGTGATTATGATGTTCCTCACACCCTGGGGAAGTTACGGAAGTTAGAATGCTCACTTCACCCAAGAACTACTGAGCAGGAGGCTTCGTGTGATGAACCTGGAGCGCTTTGGGAGCCCTGTGATGTGGGACAGCTGAACATGGACTCGGATATTCCGGTCCTGGTCAGAAGCAATGGCCCATGTACAGACTGCTTGGTTTTGTTCAGCTTCAGGAGCTTGGGAAGAGCCAGGCCTTAAAACGGGTCTGAAAGGATTTAATTTCTTGTCCTCCCAAGGAATTGCTGCAGCACATGATAATGAGCTCTGCATTGTCATTACCCCCCTGCAGTAATCCTCAGGAATGACTCTGCCTTTAGCTCCTGAAACTATTTGTCCAAATTCCCTCATGCTTCCTTCTTTTTGTTTTTAATTTTGAGAAGCAGTTAAGTGCCCTATTCCCTTATCATGATTTTTATGTCTCCTCAATTTACTTTGGTTATAGAATCAAACTCACAAGCTCTTCATATTGCAGACTGGGCCCTCTTCAACTCAGCTCCACTAAATTTGTTTACAAACAGGAAGGAGCTGGAGGAGAGTGTTTGATTTCTTCTTCAATTAAATTGACAATTGCATAACTGGTCTGGTTGTTTTTACTGAAGAAGAAAACAACTGGTTTAACTATTATGAAATTAACAGTGATATACCTGACTTTCTGTGCTGTGAGCTGCATAATTGTAAAGCTCCTAAGAGCACTGGTGAACATAAACTTGGAAATGAGAGACAAAGTTCAGGAGGTAGAGAAAATCAAAAGTAAAATTAACATTTGAGTAGTTAACATTGTCATTACTCATCCCAGCAGGCATTTTCCTTGTGAGCTCTGGTATGAAGTGAAATTTCCTATCGGTGCTCGAGGACCTTCAGCTCTGCACATGCACACACGTGTCCACTACACCCCCACACTCCTGGCAGGAGGGCTGGCCCCCTGTACCTGCTGCACGTTGGCCTGAAGGAGGTCCCCCAGGCGCTCCACGAGCTCTGTGAATGTTGGCCTCTCCGTGGGGACTCCGTGCCAGCAATCCAGCATTGTCTGGTAGCTGCAGAAGAAAACAGGGATTAAGAATGAGAAAGGATGGGAGCTTTTCTTCGAAACTGTTCCATTCCACTGCTGCTTGGTTTGGTCAGCCTTTGGATGAAGACAGGTTCAGGTCTGTGCGTGCTGAAATTCTGTTTTAGTTTCCATGAGGGATGCTTTTTGCTCATATTCCTGCCTCGGCTGAGCCTGCAGGCTTTTGGTTTTCACCTAACTTAGAGTCTGGCTGCTGGGCCCTGCTGATATCACTGAAATAAGTCCTGCTTATGGATACTGGGTTTCTATGAGAGAATGTGAAGTCTGAGCTCCATGAACTACAGCTGACGTGGGGCATCTGATCATCTTCTTGTTGGCAAGGGTCAGGCTGGCTTGGGCTGTCCTTAGCATTAGTCTGTGCTGTCAGGACACCCAAAATATACTCAACCACAGCTTTATTGAAAATAAAATACACAGCTGTGGTGTCCTCCCCCTCCTCACTTAAACACAATCTCTTTTGTGAGAGGTACCAGCTCCCCACAGAACCCAGCAGCTCTTACACTTCGGGAGTGGAATACTCTGGAGATCTCATCCGGGTCCCTTCCTTGAGCCGCCGGCAGAAATCCTCGTCTATCTGCACTCCAGGGTACGGAGAGGCACCTGGTGGGAGAAACGAGCAGGCTTCAGGATGGCACAGTCCCTGTTTCCCAGCCCAGGGAATTGGTGATCTCTGCTGAGCATTTGAGGTTACCCAGAGTCTGGCAGAACAGAAGAAGGAGTTGCAGTCACTCACAATCGACATTTTTTGTTTGGAACCTGTTACAGACTCACTCTGCCTCTTTAGAGCTTTCAATCACGCTGTCTCCTCTGCACTTGTGATACAGTCAGGACCACTCCAAGGTAAAATAGGGCAGAGGAGAAATAAACTTTATTAGTTGAAGACTTTCAAGTACCTCTTGGTCAGCTCATTCAATGGGTTACTTGGTGCTTCCCAAACTGCAACCCCTCCAATATCCTGCACTAAGTGCATACACATGGAGTGAGTAATTCCTGCCCATCCTCCACTGCCTTAGAAGCCCTGTGAGTAAGTGCAGAGGGGGCTGTGGGCACCTGGCTCCTGCCGAGGACCACGAGAACCTTGGTTCAACCCCGGGTGCGGAATTGCTCCTCTCCTGGTTCACCAGCTATTGGACATGCATTATCCTACAGGGAAAACTCCCTTGACAGTGATCTTCCAGCTTTTCAGCCTTGTTTTCTTTCCTGACTGTGTGTTCAATGCCGTTTACCTTGACTGCCTCTCGAGCGCTGGCTGAACCCTGGCAGGACAGCTCGTGGCAACTGGAATTGCTCTGGAGAGGTTGAGGGCTGTGAAGGGCTGGAAGCTTTGTGTTAGCTCCCACAAAAGCTGGGGAGAGTGCTCTGGCATCTGAGTAATCCAGAGCTCCCAGGTAAAATTCAGGAGAAGTCTAAGCTGAAGTTTGAAATGTAACTGAACCTACTGTGGATAAAACGAAAGGATTTGTAACTTCCCTCCCTCCTCAGCAAAGGCTTCCCGTGCAGCACAACCCTTGTCTTGGACATTTTGGCATCTCAGAGGCTGGATGATGAATTTGGAAACAATTTAATCAAGTCTTAACATAGGAGATTGAATGGAATCTGTGTCCAGCCCTCAAGGAATCTGTGTATGATTTACTGTCTATAACATTCCTGCATATTTCCTGCAATTTTTTCCCCCATTTGGAAACACCATCATGTGCTGTACACTTGGGGGCACAGCAAGAACAGCAGAAATCTTTTGGATAAAGCAGTGAAGAAGGGGCTGAAATGTGGCTGCTTCCAGAATTACTCTACTCTGTGAACCTGACTGCTCAGCACGCAGAACCTGCACCGGGCAGCCGAGATCCCAGCACTGCCTAAGGACATCCAGAGCCCAGGGGTGCTTATCCACAGCACTTCTGAATTCTCTGGATGTGCAAGTACCAGAGCACAGGACTGGCAGTGTTTCCTGGGGTTATGGAAGCTGGGGATAGGCAGTACCATCATTTCTGCTTTACACCTGGGTTTTCCTCCCCAGTCTTGCCTTTGGCCTGTCATTATGCTCAGAATAACCTGGTAATTAACTGCTCGTCTCATGGATGGAGAATTCCACTTGATCTCACACTCTGAGTTCTCTCTCTTTGGTTACATCACGGATCAGGTCAACTGCAAGATGTTGGTGAGAGCAAATACAGGGAAGGCAAAGGGGAACAGTGATAGGACAAGGAGTAAAGGGACAAACTGAAAGAAGGGACATTTAGGGTAAATACTAGGATGAAATATTTTACTGTGGGGTGGTGAGGCCCTAGCACAGGTTACCCAAGGAGGGTGTGGATGCCCTAACCCTGGCAGTTCTCAAAACCAGGTTGGATAAAGCCTTGAGCAACCTGGTTTAGTGGGAGTCGTCCTCCCCAAGGCAGAGGGGGTTGGGACTAGATCATCTTGAAGGTCCATTCCAAGCCCTGAACATTCCATTACTCTTTGATTCATTTTTCATTGCAGAATCTTTTGGTAGTTTATATTTTGACCAGTGCTGGCCTCCCACCAGCCGGAGGCAGCTCAGCTCATAAAAGCAAGGAACTCTCCCTTTCCCACTTCCACCCAGCACTGTCTTTATCTGGACTATGGGATAAGTCTAATAACTTGGATTTGGAATGCTGAGACAGCCTGGGAGAAATGCAGGCTGGAACATATGGTGTAGGGCCTACACATGATGTTTTCCTTAGGGGAAATCTCCTCCAAAATGCTCAAAGATGTGGCATGCATTGGATATGGGAGCCCTCTTTTGATCTTGGTTTTATTTTAGTGGGATAATGAGATGCTGATGTTACTACCAGGCACTGCTTGTTTACATAATTATCTCTGATTGCTTTTGGAACAGTGCACATTGAAATTCCAGGAGACACCGACATTCTGTGCCATTAGTGATTTCAGGATGTATTAAACACTGCTGCCACTACCCGACACGAGGGGTGCTGACCCCATTTGAATAATTTAAAGCTCATTGCAAACTCAGCCCCAGATGGAAATTAATATTCCCTCAAGTCCTGATTTCCCTGTGTATCACCAAAGCAGATCCAGCCTGCCAGCCTTTCTGGAGGCAGCCTATTGTCCTTCACTCAGCTTCTGACCCTGCAAGGACCCAAACTACACTCTGCATTTTCCTAATCAGTATTTTTTCCTTTTTAGAGGGTGCTCAGTCTGTGGGACCCAGTGAGAGCAGCAGCTGTAAATGGGAGCCAAAACACACCCTGTGGCAACGACAAATAACTTCCATCCTGTGGCTCTCAATGATCTGTAAAACTTTTATATGAGAGAATTCAATCAGTGACACAAATCCTTAATTAAATATTTATCGTTTGAGCTGCAGATGTGAGCAGTGCCAAACCACAGGCATGCCTGGATGACCTGGATGAAAAACCCTCTCAGAGAAAATGATTGGTTTTGAGCCCGTGCCACCGATTGAAAAAGCAGTTTGTGATCTACCTCACTCCCAGGGCAGAGGCTGCTGCATGGGTGGCAGCCCCTGCAGCCATTTGGGAAATTCCAAATTCAGAAGGGGCCAGTGCCAAGCCAGCACCTCCATTAAGAAAGGGGCTAAAAGAACCCAGATAAAATGTTTTTAAAAAACAGATTAAAATAGAGATGAATTTCAGTGACTGGATTGTAATTTGTGTTAGTGTTCAGTATTAAAGGCCATCTGTTAAACTCTGTCAGGACCTTTGGGAATGATTCAAAGTTCATTCCTGCAGTGCCCCTTGGATTCATCAGCATTCCACTCCTCTGGTTCCCAGTGGAGAGCCTGTCCCTTGAGTGTGTCTCTAGATGCTGATGCTAAAGCATCTTCCTGAATAATCTGGTAAAACTGGGGCATTCCCGGTGATTCTGGAGCTTTGCCTTTCTGTGGTGTTTCTAAACCTGCAGCAGGCAATCCTGTCACAGAGCCGTGGAGGTGTCACCCCGAAATAACAATACCCTAAACAAACAGGGCTGAAGCCCAGGGAAAGCAGGAGCTGCCACTTGTTTCAACCACTTGAGTGTGAACTTTCTGCTTGGTGTGCAGATGTGGACTAGGGAAAAGTCCAAATCAAAGACTTGGACTGAGAGCAGGTTATGATTTTGCAGCCAGCCCGAAATAAAGATTAGGATAGAAACAGCTCCAGACTTTGCATTTTCACTTGGCATCTTGAGCCCAATCATTAATTTCAACTGATCCATGAACTAAAGATAGAAGGAGATTAGAGTTTGCTTTAAAATCCAGCAGCTTAAGTTGACAATGCTTCTTGTTTTCTTTTGTCTGCAAATGCTGATTAAAAAGCCAGAGCTGACATTCCTAAACTCTCTCAGGAAAACAAATCTTGCCACTCTGCAAGGAGAATCTGAGAGCAGCAAAGTCCAAGTGTCTGCAGGGCTGCTTGTCTAAGTTTCACAGCTTTATCTGCTGGACAGTAACCAGACCTCAGAGAGGCTGAGATTTCCAACAGCACCACGGGATGGAATCTCGAGTACATAAAGAACATCATTATTATTCTTCTAGAAATGTTGTGGCTTGCAAACGATGCATCCACAAGAGCCCATGTTCTACTCTGGTCTGCTGCCAAAAAGGCTTAGGCTGAGCCCAGCACTGGTCCTGGTACCAACCCAACAGCAGCTGCTGCCAGTACATTTTTCTTACCTAGAAAATCTTAGATTTTGTGGGGTGGGAGATCAAGCTGGGATAAAGCATCGTGTGGGCTTGTGTTCCATGGGCTGCCAGCAGCAGCAGCAGCAGCCACCGTGCCCTCAGCAGGGTGACTCTGCAGCCTTGCAGCTGTGGGGTTCCCTGAAGCAGATATGGTTTGATGGGAAACTTCATTGCTCTCCAAGAAATCCCCCACTCTCCAGCAGCAGAGGCTTGCATTTTATCTCTGGGCTCTGTTGCTTTTAATGGGTACAAATTTCAGGTCCAGAGTTTTGGATTTTTGATCTCCCTCCCCAGTGTTTTCATGTCCTTTGTCGGGTGGAGTTCTCTTTGAAATTGGCTTTATTTTCCACCTCGTCTGCACTGTGCACTTGTCCTCAGTGAAACAGAAACACTGCCCCACATGATCACCTTTTGTTAAAAGCTTTTCTTAGCTGAGCAGCCATAAATTAGGGGGAAAAAAGGGTTTGAAACCACTCTTACCTAGAGAAAATATTTCCCACAGCAGCACTCCGAAAGACCACACGTCACTCTGCGTGGTGTAAATTTTGTCGAAAATAGCTTCTGGAGCCATCCACTTGAGTGGAAGTCGTGCCTGAAAGCCAGAGACACAACAGGTTGCCAGAGCTGCTGTTACTGATCCGCCCAAGCCCAACCTGAGAGCAACAATTGAAGCTTCTTGCACTCACATCTCCCTTCCGTACGTAGTCGGGGTCTTTATAAATATCCCTGGCGAGGCCGAAGTCACAGATCTTGACCACGTTGTTCTCAGAGAGGAGGATGTTCCTGGCTGCCAAATCCCGATGGATGCACTGCCAGGGAACGACACGGGGTCAGAGGGGTGCTGGACAAGGAGCCCTCGCTCGAGCTGGGAGCAGGAGAGCTTCCTTGGGAATGGGGACAGAAAGGAATTGCGCGAGAGCGGGTCAGAGAGGCGAGCGGGCATCTGCTCCAAAGACACTCTGATGTGCAGAAGAGAGAATAACTCAGGGAACAAGCCAATATTACAGTCAGTTTTCTGATTTTTCTGTCTGAGATAACTTTGCAGTTACAACCAGGAAGGGAGTCCTATTTTCTAGTTAGGTGGTCACTGGGAAATTTAGGAGAGGCCAAACAGCAGCTGCAGCTACATTTGCCAGTGCAGCTTGAGGAGGGTGTGAGATGGGGGGAATCATGCTCAGGATTTCTGGGGGCTGCCCTGGTGGCTGTGTGTGGTGCAGGCTCAGTTGTGTGCACACTTTGGCCCGTGGATTACACTGCACTTACCTGAAAAGGTGTTCCACAGGCTACAGACTACTTGGTGTTTATCCAAGAGGTGCTGGCTTTGCTGACAGTCCCCAGCACGGCTGACAAACTAAAGGAATAACTGGATACTCCCTCCTCGTTTTTAAGCAGTGCTGTTGTTCACCACACTAAAAGGAGCTTTCTCTACAAGCCCTTTCTGCATTTATTTATGAGGCAGTGCCACGAATTGTCTCACAATGTGTATTCACCCCTTCTGTCTGAACTCTGCTGTTGCAGGTGCCAGTCCCTGCAGCCAGGAACACGATGGATGTTCCTTCACAACCCCTTCAGTGCTAATTACTGCTTAACCACCAGACCTAGCGTGATCTCCAACACTCTAATATAAGAGCAAAAAGCAGATTACTCAGGCTCAAAAATGTGTTTGGATTTCCTCATATCAGATACTCTGCAAGAAGTCTGAATGAGCTCACTTTTCGGGAGGCGAGGAACTCCATGCCTTTTGCCACCTGGAAGCTGTAGCAAATCAGATCCTCCAGAGTCAGGGGCCTCTTGTACAGATCCTCAGCATCTAGGAGAGATCAGAGACATGGCAAAACTGCAGCAACAGCTCCGGAGCTGTGGGGCACTGGTGCCACCTGTGTGCTGATGGCCCCAGCCCCGCACCCGAGTGCTGGCTGTGAGATCTCTCAGGGTTACAGCTCTGGGTGAGCAACCACTGACCCAGAGGCAGAAGATCAGATGATTAACAAAGTTCCCTCATCCATTAGTCACTCATTTAGCTATGGAGAAAACAACACCTGGGGATGGATGTGAGGGGAACTTTATAGAGAGCGAATGAGGAGCCCAGGGAGACAGTGACCTCACAAATCGGGTAAAACATTCCTATTTCTCCCCTTGCACAACAGGAGCAGCTTCTGTACACAATACAGTGCTGCCAAGCTCTCTTCGTGAGAAAGCTGGAGTGGGGAACAGGCAAGAGAAAGAACTCGGGATTTCAGGAACAAGCCAAGCTGTGTAAGGGCTTGTAAAGTGTGTGACAGTGTGTATGGCACTAGTCAAGTGACAGAAATCTTTTCAATAAAAGATTTGGGATGAAGTTCTTTTACCTTCTTCATCATCTTCTGAGTCACTGTAACTCTTATCTTCAATAAATCCTGAGCTGGCAGAGCTGCCTGTGCTGGCCACACTCTCGAGGCGCCTCTTGATCAGCTCAGTCAAATCACTGTTGGACTCATCCAGACTTTTCTCTGCTTGGTCAGAGTTTTCCTGGGACTAGAAATGGCATAAACCTGAATTTTAGCTGTGCATGATGCAATGCTTGAGGATTCAAAATAGGTGACAGAATGGCATAAGGAGAAAGGGTCCCCTGAAGATGAGCATGTTTGAACATGATGTTCCCCAAAGAGCAGAACTAATAAAGCCTGGTTTCCTATTTATTCCGACTTATTATTCCCCTTTCACTGATAGCAGCATTCCACATCAGAGTTAGCTGAAGGCTGGCTGGGTGAGACTGAGAGGTGAGCAGAGAGAGGCCGTAATTCTCTTGCTGTCTTAGGGAAGCACGTTAAAAATCCCCTTTAAGGTGTGTGCATGATGGGCACTGACGTGTCTGTGCTGGGGAGTGAGGCACAACCAGCCCTCAGTTCATGGCAACAATGGTGAGAAAGAAATTCTGAGTGACTGCACCAGGAAAATCTCCTTCACTCACACAAAGTCCCTCACGTACTTCGGTGCCTGTACACAATGGCTTTAATAATAATAATAATAATTGAATCATCTGGGAAAATAATCTTGGTGAGGCTCCAGTTTCTGGCAGGGCTGGGATCACAGAGCCTGTTCCACGCTGGATATGCACGAGGAGGAGTCACTCCCGTCCCTCCCCAGCACTGATTTCTGCCTCCTGTGTCCTGCTCCTGCCCCAGCCCAGTCTGTGCTGGCACAGAAGTTTGTGTGGATGCAGAGAACCGCATCCACTCGGTTGTTTTTAATGCAGACTGCCCATGATCCAGGTTGTTGTTACAGCACGGACTTCAGGGCTGGCACAGGGGAAGGGGCAGAGGATGGCAATGAGATGGTGGAAGGATGAGCTGCTTTCACTTGGGTGGGTGGGCCCAGAAACAAAAATCCCCAGACCAGGTTTGGGTTTTGGGAGGGTTCACCTTCTCCCAGTTCAGTTAATGCCAGTTTCTCACTACTACTTTGTTGCCCTCCTTGTGCTGGGAAGTATCTCAGGAGTAATTCCCTCTCTCTCAAGTGCTCTGGAGTTTTTGGGTATTTGCAACTAATTCTTTAGGAGATGCTAGAAGAGGATAGCAGTGAGATCCTGCAGGAAAAAAACCAAAATCCCTTTTCTTGTTTGTGCAAATTGAAATGTGGTGAGAAAATAAAGTGCCCACAGAAATACCCAACTGCCTCAGTACCAATGCAGAGCAAATCCAGCTTTTGCCAGTGGTTGTTGATTCCATGCCTCATGACTGTGAGAAGTCTCATTTTCTTACCTTGTATGCAATGAAATCTCCTCGTTTCCCTCGGAGATAGTTGGACAGATTTCCATATTTGCAATATTCCACTATGACCATTAAAGGACCTGAAAAAGACAGTGAAAGTCAAATGAGTTTTGAAGCACCGCAAAGCACATAATTCTAACTTATCCTCCTAAATCCTCTCCAAAACAAGTGCCATTCCTATTATACAGATGAGGAAACAAGGAAACAGAGGAGTGACACAACCAGTAGGGATGTGGAGAGAAGGGAACACATTCTTCGTTTTCCCCATTAGATGGTAACCGTCGGTATTTATTCCTTATTTATAAATAAGGAAAATTCGGGATGATCAACACAATCCCAGATGCTGTTAAGGTTGCTTTGCTCTGTACATGGAGCAATTTTAATTTTCTCTGCTGGCTTCACAATTGTTTGTTTTGGGTGGAGCCGATGCCACAAGAGGAAATCAAAGTTTGCAGGGCCAGAGACGGATCTAAATCACAAGTTGCAAAAAGTTTTTGAAAGCCTGGAAAGTGCTCTCAGTTTCTTCCTTATTCCTGTGCAAAGTGCTGTAGATTCAGTGCTGCTTTTATACAACTATGCAGGTTTTTAAGATCTGCTTGGAATGCTTTTATATTGCAGCGTGAGATGTTAGGGAAGGGAAAAGCTGTGTTCTGGACCTTTATTTTTTTGTAATCATCAAATGTAAGATAAGGTGAATTCATGGGAGCGGGATGTGGATAAACATGGATTATTATCAATCCCAAACAACGAGACTTTCACATCCAGAACCTTTTTCTCTGGAGAAGGTTCAGACTTAGAGGTTTGCACTTCAAAGGGGAAGTGCTGAGAGCTGCGCTGAGCCCTGGGGAAGGAGCTCAGCAGGATTCCTGCCGGGCTCCATCCTCCCGGGCAGGAGCAGGGCTGCAGCCGGCTCCTTGTCCAGCACCGCCTGGGGACAGCAGCCGGGGGAACAGTGACCCTGGGACAGTCTGGGCCAGGGACAGGAGCAGCCTTTGGGAGCACACGGTCCCACAGAAGGGGAGATGCTGAGTTCCTGCAGTCAGAACCAAGCCTGCGGTGCTCCCCGGGGATTCCTGCCAGGCTCTGTACTCACCGCAGCCCTACGGCACTGCTACCTTGAGTGCACACCCTGGGGCTCTCCAGGACCTCCAGACCCTCTCCCTGCCGCTGGAACAAGCCTGCAAACCTTGCAGTGGCTGCAAAAACATCAACCCCAAATCCCCAAAGCCCAGCGGTTCCAGTGCTGACCCCGGAGCTCTGCTCACCAGGGCTCGAGGCACCAGTGCTGGGATCTGGCTGTGCTCAAGGGATTTGGCTCTGAAGAACCCAAAATCCAATGTCCCTCACGGATGCCCTGAGGAAATGCAGATTCCAGAGCAGCTTTAAAGCTCTGCTTAGTGATTTATTCATGTTTTTGAAATGCTTCCTAGACATGGCCTCCCCATATTTTGTTCCCTCATTGTAAAGCACACACTGTGCATTAGTTCTGACTGCTGAACATCAGACACTCCGCCAAAGTGTTAAAATCTGTTATTTGGTACCTTGTTAAAATAATGTATGTGCATACTTAATACCAGTCTCCATCAGGAATACACAGTTACATAAAGCCTTACAGGGGAGGGGAGAGCGCCGTGTTCTGCACTGGAATTTCACAGGAACTCGGATCCGTGTCTGCCTCTGGAGCTCAAGGCTGTTTTTCTTTAGTCTGCACTTGCACTGCTCACAGGAGAACAAAGCAATGCCTGCCCGAGGCTCCTCCGTGCCCTGTGAGGTCCTGCTGCACCCCTCTGCTCCCCGAAGGTGTCCCCAGGCAGCTGGCAGGGAGGAGGGAGGGTTACCTGCCACCCAGCACGGGGCAGGCTGAGAGTGGGAAGTCGAGGGACTCCTGGGAGAAAAGGTTTCTCAGAACCTGGACGGTGAGAGCCTTTGATCAGCTCCCAAGGTGTTTCTTGCTGTGCAAGCAGAACTCTGGGGCTGCTTTGGCTAAGAACCACTGCCCCCGGTCCTGCAGCCAGGTTTGAGGCACCCGTTTGTCCTGAGCCACCTCAGGGACTGTCAGCCCAGGAGAGTCCCCGGCATTCCCAGTGTCCCTGCCCCTCAGCTCACAGCCCCACACCAAGGCTCCTGGCTGCTGCATCTGAACCCTAAATCCCTCCAGCTGGAGCTGCCCTCGCTCCCACACCAAGGCTCCTGGCTGCTGCACCTGACCCCTACCTCCCTCCAGCTGGAGCTGCCCTCGCCCCCACACCAAGGCTCCTGGCTGCTGCACCTGACCCCTAACTCCCTCCAGCTGGAGCTGCCCTCGCTCCCACACCAAGGCTCCTGGCTGCTGCATCTGAACCCTAAATCCCTCCAGCTGGAGCTGCCCTCGCTCCCACACCAGCGCTTGGGGTCTGCAGTGCTACAGTTCTTGAGAGCTCCCATCCACGGCCCCCAGACTCCAGCAGTACCCATGGCTGCTGGCTGCTGCTTCCTGAGGAACTGGAACCACCTTGCAGGAGGGAAGATTTCTTCCCTGGCATCCTCCCAAATCTACCCCACTGAAATTTTCCTTTCCCCTCGTGACTGGACAACAATCATTGGGAACAGATGGTTCTGGGGTCTCTGATGATGAGAGATCTGTGCACCATGTCTCTCACTTCAACCCCTTCATTTATTCCACTCTGGGGCTTTCCTTGCCCTCAGGGTTTTGAAGGCTTTGAAGGTCAGCAGTGAGGAGCCATCCTCCAGAGCTGTTCCCCTGAAGGTGAAGCACAGTAAGAGGCACGGATGCTTTGTCTGGCAGTGTGGGAAGGAATGCTTTAGTGACAAAGGCCTGAGATTTATGGGACTTTGTATGATGCAGGGCCAGTCCTGCCAGCTCAGCCCCATGGAAGTCCCTGCTCCTGCTGCACCCAGGGCTGTCCCAGGCTTCCTGCACACGGAGCAGAAACTGCTGGGTTTGCCTGGAGAGGGTGAAGTGCTGGGAAAGGGGAGGCTCAGGGAGCCAAGTGCTCAGCCTGGTGCATCCTCCTGATAAGGCAGGGAAGGAGAGGGAGAAGAAGCCTGGAAATGACCACGGGGAGGAATTGGGCACCTCATTGCAATCCAGTGTCCTCCTCCCTTCAGTGCAGAATCCCTTTTGGGAACAGGCTTCCAGAGAAAACAGAGAAGTGACACCACGGGTGGGAGAGGTTCAGGAGCCCTGGATGGGATGAGGCCACATCCTGCAGGAGCAGCAGAAGCTCTCCTGTGAGCAGAGCGCTGGAAATGGCTGTACTTGCATTAGCTTCACCACAGGCACATCCAAACACCCCAAAAGTATCTGGAGAGTGTTTTCTTTTTTTGCTCCCGATTTACTGAGGACTCCTCACCTCCAGCTTTGGTGCAGGCTCCCAGCAGGTTGACCACATTCAGGTGATGTCCTATATGGATGAGGATCTTCAGCTCAGACATTAAAGCCTTGCATTCGTTAGTAGTTGCACATTCTGCTTAAGATAAACAGGAAAAAAATCATCTTTACACAACAGGATATTTTCAACAGGACACAGCAAGATCCTGTTTATACTTTGAAACAAAACCCACCCAGGTTACTTGCAGTATCTTGGCTTTTCAGACTCTCACACAGATAATAATTCATCCGCTTCATTGTCTGCTGACCTTTATGAAGTGGGATAACGCTTTATCTTTGGGTGACTCTTCCTTTCTCGAGCGTGGGTTATGGAGGGTTACTGTCCCTTCCCCCGCTCCTGATCCCACAGAGCCTTTGCCAGGACTCGGTTTTGCAAGCTCAGCAAAGCCAGCCTCTGCAAGCTCCCACGGCACACAGAACGTGTCCCCTTCTCTCTGCTGGGCTCAGCAGGACTTGGTTACAGCACCTCGGAACTCTCCACTGCAGGTGACGAGGAATCCACAGCTCTGGAAGCTGTGTCCCAAAATGTGCCAGGGAATGTACAGCATTACTAAAGCTCAGGCCTGTAAGATCTTATTGACCCAAGAAATACATTTTCCAATATCTGTGTGTGAGCCATGAACCTCACACACAGATATTGGGGAGGCCCTGCCTGGCCAGTGACATAAATTTAAGGCAGGCACCCTCAGACCAGAAGGTTTTTCAGGTGCTGCTTTATCTTCCCAGCCATCTCTCCAAAACTTTCATGATGTATTTTAACAGGAGAGGAGGCTTTGGCCTGTTTCCTTTGCCTTTGCATCGTGTAAGCTTGAAATATGAAGAAACAGTTATGTAACAAATCATTTGGCGTGACAGGTGTAACCTCTTTATCTGTTTGTAGAATTCCCCATAGTCTTTCTCCAAACCATGTCAGAAAGAAGGAGCTATTCCAAGATTCCTTCAGTGAGCAGTGTTTGGGGCTGGGGGTGTCCATGGGTGGTATCACTCCTGATTTCCCCTGGCATGTGCTGGAACACACAGCCAGCTCGGAAGTGTCTCAGATAATTCTGCACATCGAATTTTAGCCTTCAGTCCAGAACAGAGACCAGCCTACTGCATGGAAATGACACACAGTGCTGGCATGGCAAAAACGCAGGCATCTCCAGAGCCTTTTTAATTCCCTGGATGGATTGACTGATACTAGAGAATCTGCTTTATTCATGGAAGTAATGAATTATGGACACGTTAGTTGGGGAGGGGCAGACCAGAGCAGGAGGCAGCTGCCTCCACTGGGGGAAGGAGGTGTAAAACGATGGAGAATCTGCCAAATATTGCTGAATATGTGCTGGCAGGGCAGAGCTGACATGAGGATCAGTTGGGAAGCACAGCATGGAAGGGAATGAAACCCCAGAGCTGTCCAGGGCAGTACGTTTTGGATGGAGATGGGAATATGTTTGGATCAGGGGCTTCTAGGATATTTCAGGGATCTGGAAATGGGCATGGAACAGAAGATACAACAGCAGGAGAGGAGATGATCTGAAGGATGAAAATAGAGAGGGGAGACCAGACCTGAAGGAGGTCCAGAGAGGTGATAAATGGGTGTTTCTGTGATTTCAGAGAGATGGGAGTAGCAGAGCACCAGGAGAGGCAGCTGGTGGCAGAAGACAAGTCCCGTGGCAGCAGTTGCTGGCTGGTGGCATTGCAGGGGTTAATGGTGTCATGCAGCAGCGATGGAGCCGTGAGGGCCATGGGAGCATGGACTGACCCTTTGGAATCATCCTCGGGAGCAGTTACAAGCCCTGCCCTAGCAGGCAGCGTGTGCTGATGCGTTCATTGCTCGCTCTCTGTGAGGCTCTGTGTGTAAAGCCAGCGTGGAAGAACAGGATCCCAGCTCCCTCCTTCCCTCCACCCAACGGGGAAAGCTTTCCTTCATCTCAATAATTGCAAGCAAGATGTCTCTAATTTACTCCCCTGGCACTGGGGGTTTTTTCCACCCCCTTGAACTGTTCTACATCTGGCCGGGCTGCGATGGAAGGCTCGGCTCCAATTTCAGGCTATCTCATGTAATTACACTCCGTAATCTGCTTCCCTCCTCACCCCACAGACCTGGAAGCTGCTGTTTTCTTCCTCGAGGAATACAAGCCTTAATCAGCAGCGCAGCACGGAGCCCGCCTGGCATTTCCTCCCCTTGCATCCATGCAGGATGACTAATTGCTCCCACATGGAAACGCGCTCCCTCCTGGCCTGGGAGCCGGAGCTGGGAGCCGGGAGCCGGGAGCCGGGCACGGCGCACCTCGCTGCGCCCGGGCGCCCCGAGCAGCCTGGCGAGGATCTCAGAGGGATGTTTGTACCTTTCAGCATTTTTACGGCGACTGTTTTGCAGGTTGAAGATTTATCAATGCCAAAAGCAGACGCCTCCACCACCTTCCCAAAAGCACCATGACCCAGTGTTTTACCTAGAGAAGCAAGAGTCAAGAGTGAGCCCAGGCTGCACCAGCCAGGAGGGGACATGCAACCTCAGCTGTGCAGGGGAACCAGGCACAACGCACAGGCACAGAAGCCTGTATCCCATCCTGCAGCATATGGATATCCAGGGGCCTTGCTATCCATATGGCCTGGATGCAATACAGCACGGGAGAGAACAGAGGAGGGGAAATCAGTCTGCACTCACTGAAGGCAGGGCTGAGACCTGCACCTGCTGAGGGGAGAAACACCTGCGGCTGTCCTGGAGGCCAGGGAAGGCAGGGTTTGGGTTAATTGTGGCACCCTGATCTCTCAGGAATCACAGAGGGAGCCAGCAAGGCACTCAGGGAGCCACAACCCTTTAACCTTTCAGTTATCAAGATCAATTTGATGGAAAAGCTGCACTAAATGGCATTTAGGATGATAACTTCTTTGTTTTCCATTTCATTTGGATTTTCCTGCCTGTATTACCTGGTGTGCTCTGAGGGCTCTGACCCAGAGTCTGGCTTTTTTGGTTCTGCCAGTTTGACTCTGTCCCACCATCACCTCAGATTTTGGGATTTTTGTCTGTCCTCTCCTCCTTCCATGTTTTCCAGCTGCGGCACCGAGGGCACACACAAACACAGGTATTTTCCCTGCACTCCTCAGTGCACACAGATGTTACAGTTTCGCTGTACAAACACAGCCAGCTTTTTGCATTTTCTCACTCCATCAGCCAGTGAACCGAGCTGTTCGGTGAAATGTGGCTCATTTTTCCATAAGAGCTTTTTACAGCTCAAGTCTGAGTTCTGATGGTTGATAAGGAAGGGATTATTTGATGAATTGATAGATTTCTTCACAAGAAAATTCCCTTTCCTTTTCCTCAATGGGAATGAAATCACACTTTTGGCAGGGACAGTACCTGGAGGTACCTTTCTTCCCTGTCAAGAGCTTGGCTTCCCTTTTCCGAGGAAAAGAGGTGGTAGCTATTTTGACAGAGTCTTTCCAAATCCCTTATTTCACCCTCCATTCGGGCTGATCCTGAGCTCTGTCATCCCAGATCCAAGGGTGGCAGCACCCTGGCACTTTGATGGGCTCTTCCTGGGTTACCCAACAGATCCAGTGCCATTGGGAAGCATCTGGAACCATCTTTCCCCAGCTGTGACCCCCAAACCACTCACCCAGGCGCAGCCTGTCCCTGGGGAACTCCCATTTACTGCTGTCGTAGGGCAGGCGGTCACACTGCTCGTCAAGAGGCATCTCCTCAGGATCCATGATAATCGACAGGTATCCTGTTTTAATGTCTGTGGCATCGGGCTAAAAACAGGGCGGGGAGAAATTATTCAGGGGATTCACACTGAATTCCGAAGGGAGGGAGCCGTCTGGCAGCCTGGGGAGTTCCCTGCCTTCCAGGCAAATTTATTCTGAGCCAGGAATGCATCACTGCAGCTTCCTGCCTCTCTCTGCTCCACAGCTGAGACACAAATGTTTATGTGTGGCTGCCACTCTGGCTCTTGGGAAGAGGCACGGATTGGTGCTGGGAAACACGAAACCTATCGCTGCCTCCTACCTGGATCAGCCAAAGGAAATCACTGATTTTCCATGGGAACTGCAGGAGCTGCACTTCCTGGTGCATATTTTGGCATATCACCGTGTTTTGCTCTGCAGTCTTGATTCTCCACAATTCTCCACTTCGTGGCTACAACTTATTGCAATTTAAAATTGGTGGGAAGCTGATGGAAATTGCTGTTTTTGATGCTGCTAAAGTGAGAAATTGTGATTGGGTGGGTCCTGAGAGCAGACTTGCACAGGTGTGAAGTGTAAGAGGAAATGCAGTGTTGTCCACAGCTCTGTTAAACTGAGGTCAAGGATGAAAAGGTGAATTTAATCCCTGTATTTGCAAGAGGAGGGGAAATTTTACTCAAATACTGGAGATCAGCAGTGGGACTGCAGTTTGGTGAGAGCAGAGCCGAGAGCTGTGCTTGCCTTTCTGTCTGCTGTTTGTTTCAGGAAAAACAGACCTCAGTTCCTTGGAACTTCACTGCAAGTTTACTTTTTTGAGTCACAAAAGGGAGGTGAAAAAAGAGCAAGACTTAGAGACAAAATCAGCTGTGTGGTTTGAGCTCATTTCTCGAGCAGACAGCCTGGGATCTTTCTTTAATATCTTTTAGAGACAAGTGCTGAAATCAAACCCTTATTTTAGAGAATTTAGGGTATTTTTTTGTTATTCTCACAAGGCAGTTTGACTCATAAAGAGGGAGGAGCCTGATTTTATGGTTCCACAGAAGTGGATGGAAACCTCACCAGTGCAAGGGATCTCTGGAGAAGTCAAGAGAAACCTTGGACTGAATTTCACAGGGACATTTTTCCCAGTTTTTCTCCCATCTGCCCCAAACATTCGGCCCTAAACTCTGCTGTTACACGGAGCTGAGGCAGATCCCAGGCTTTGTGCAGGATGGGAGCTCTCTCACCTTTCTCAGTTTGCGAATGAAGAGGGTCAGGAGGAGCCAGAAGAGAGTGGCAGCCAGCCCTGTGCACACCAGAATGATCACCTCGATGTTGGATTTCTCCTCAGAACCTGCAGGTAAATGTCCAGCCAGGTTGGAAATGTGTCCAAAGTGCTGAGTGAGCCCACTGGAATATCTGCATTCCCTCAGCCCCGGCCTCACCTTGGATTTTGATGAAGGCTGACGTGCTGTCCTGGCCCAAGTCGTTGGAGGCCCGGCACTCATAGAGCCCCTCGTCGTCCTTCTTCACTCTCTCAATCACCAGGGTGTTGTTTTCCATGGAAATTCCTGTTTTAAGGCATTTTGGTTAATGTTGGCACAATAGCCTGCCTGCCAAAACCCCTTTTAGGAGACAGAGTGCTGAAGGTCAGCTCCCATCCATGCAGCTCTGGCATCTGCTGGTGTTGGGACTTATTTTAATCCTGTGCTCCTCATTGTGGTCAGGCAACAACCTTTCCCTGACTTTTTTTTCCTCTTCAACACCTGGATAAATGGCTTGGGCATCATTTAACCAACAGCAAATGTGGCTGTTGATTTCGAGTGGGTAGAGCCTGGAAACTTCTAGAGAAGATAGCACAGGGATGGAGGATTGGTGTCTGATACTTGGTGGAATTACTGAAGGCTGTGGGAAGGGATGAGACTTCTAACGTGGGGAACATGGAACTCAAGTTAGGCACATCCCTGGAAAAATAATGATGTGGAGCAATCCTGCATTCACAGGCAGCCAGGTGGAGTGGGAAGAGAGAGGTTGCCTAGATATGACCTACGAGAGATGTTTCTTCATTTAATTTTCCCAATTTCATTTTTCCTGATTTGTGGCATGGCACTGAGAGCTCCTCTGTTTCACTGAGGAGATGACTGGGGTAGAAATAGGGAAACAGGTCAGGCTTGGAATCCAAAAGAGAAGGACATTTTGAATTTCTGGGTGTTCTGCTTGTGAATCCCGTTGTTAACAAGAGTACTGCACACCACTTGCCATGCACTGTGCTGAAATATTTACCCTGAGGTGTTTTTTCCAAATATTTTATTTATGTTTCCATTGGTTGGATGAGTTACATGCTTGTCCCTCTAGAATTATTTATAAAATTTCAGTAGCTATAAAGAGTTTCTCTCAGAACATTCTGATCTGAATTATGGATGATCCTAGATTTCCTACCTAGTCCAAGCTGCAAAATTAAAGTCATAGGACCAGCTACTGACATGGGATTGTCCATGATTTATGGTAGGACTCAGGAGATACTCAGCTCTGCACTGGGGCAGCCTCACCTCCAGTGCTGGGTCTGTTTTGGGCACCAGAATATAAAAAAGACTTTAAGCCATTGGAGAGCATCCAGAGGAGGCCACGAGGATGGAGAATGCTCTGGAGGGGCCTTATGAGGAGAGGCTGAGGGCACGTGGTTTGTTCAGCTGGAGAAGAGGAGGCTGAGGGGAGACCTCACTGTGGTCTTCAACATCCTCACGAGGGACAGCTACGACCTCTGCTCCCTGGGAAAGGGACAGGCCCCAGGGAAGGGCTGGAGCTGTGTCAGGGAGGTTTAGGTTGGACATCAGGAAAGGTTCTTCCCCCAGAGGTGCTGGGCACTGCCCAGGCTCCCAGGGAATGGGCACGGCCCCGAGGCTGCCAGAGCTCCAGGAACACTTGGACAGCGCTGCCAGGGCTGCCCAGGGTGGGATTGTTGGGGTGTCTGTGCAGGAGTTGGACTGGATGATCCTGGTGGGTCCCTTCCAAGTCAGCACATCCCGTGATTCTATGGCACAGCGCTGGCAAGGAGCCCTGGGCTCAGGTGAGGGAGCTGCAGGCTCAGGTGAGGCTCCCTGCCCATGGTGGCTCTGTACCTGTAGGGCTCTGCCCCACGGAGCTGCGAGCACATTCCCATCACTGCTGTGGGAAATAGAGGACGTTTCATGTGCCATGGGGTGCCCTGGACCCCTCTGCCAGGTGACTTTGCTGCAGTACATGGTGTCAGGAGAGCTGAGAGCGCAGGCCTGTGCTGCCAGACTCACCTGGCAGCAGCTACAGCCTGGGCTCAGTGTTGTACCCAAACTCTGGTCCCACACAAGCAGCCTCAGCAAGGCTCTCTGATTCCCTGTGCTGTGCTAACGCGTGAGGCTGCCAGGCTGGCTCTGCACACAGGAGCTCGTGGTGGGCTGCAAACACTTCCCTTGACCTCGAGGTCCAAGCTGGAGACCCCTGCAGTGCTCTGATATCCTCGGATTTGTGTGTGTGTGCTCCGAGTCGTGGGCACAGTGGTAGGTCCTGTGTCGTGGTGGCCCTGCCCGTCCCTTATGCCACCCCCTGCGCAGGTGTGGGGGCGGGAGCTCACCTGAGGCTGCTGAGATGGGGTAGCCGTTCTTCCTCCAGGTGATCTGTGGCTCTGGTGTCCCGCTGACCTTGCACTCCAGCAGGATCTTGCCGCTGATGTTGACCTCCAGGTCCGTGAGGTTCTGGATCACGACCGGCGCCGCCTTCGCTGCAGCCACAAAGGAAAAGACCCCCAGTCAGGTTTGGGGAGGCACCTCCCTCACCAGCCCTCCTTGCATGGCCTCGCTGGGCTGGATGCGGCAAAGGTTTGGTTGATCGGTTGATCAAAAAGCCCCCCAAAGGTTCCAGGAGGAGTGGGTGAGTTTATTTGGTTTATTTTCACACTGCCTAAGCTTAGGTTTGGCTGCAGCTCCAACTCCTCGTCCTCTGAAGAAAACAAAGGACAGGGAGTGGGTGGTGCACATGCAGAGTGAAGGCTAAAAAAGAGAAAGAGGAAACAGTTCTAAAGGTTTTATATCCTCCATCAGGAGTGCAGTTTTCTCCCTACTACAGCCATGGTAACCCCCACTTTTTGTTCATTTATAAAAGGTGCAGGACAGCAATGAATAAAATCACAAGCACGGCATAAAAAATACCCCAAACTTGCAGTAAGGACAGAAGATGAGGAGCATTCGAACATATAAAGTGTTTGAATGGGGGAAGGAAGGCAGGTTTGGAGGGGCATTTCCATGTGTGTTCTCCACAAGAACTGCCTGACGTGTGCCAGACAAATAACAGACCCCAGTCATGCTCAGAACAATGTGATCCTGATTCCAGTTCTCCATGGATGTATTCCCAGTCTAGCTGTGTTTTTCCCATAGCCATGCTGTGTAGGTGTGTGTGTGGGTGGAAATCTGACTGACTGAACAAAAATATCTGCCAGGGGAGAGGAAAGGGAAGTGCCTGAAAGCAGAGTGCAGAGCAGGAGCAGTGCCTCACGGCAGGTGATGCTCACAGGTGGCTCTGCTGCTGCAGGGGCCAGCCAAACCATTGCCAGTGCCTGACACCTGAGTGAGATTCCTTCCCTTCCTCTCCGCCTCAGGAAAAGGGAGATGTTCGCGTGACATTTGAGATCTGCTGGCTCCAAATCTATCCAGGTATCTCATCCTGGCAGCTGAGAGTGGGTGCCAAAGTCATACAGATCTGGGGTGAGCATCCCAAATTACAGTTGTGCTGTCAGTAAATGCTGGGTGATGCCTTTTGCCCTCAGTCAACTCTAAATCTGCACCCAGCGTGGAGCTGGGAAGACGAAATTCTGTTGAAATCACCTTTATGTGATTTCAAATATTTTGTCCAAACCCAGCACCGGCTGGCTGAGTGCTGTCCATCTCAGGCTGTCAACCCACATGGAGTAAAAAACAAAATCAAACCAAAGCAGGGCACAAAGTTTGTGTTTAGGACACGTCCCAGTGCCGCTGTCCCCTGGCACGTACCTCTGACCAGGAGCCGGGTGTGCTGCTCCAGCGTGTCCGTGCTGTTGTGCTGGTTCTGGGCTCGGCACTTGTAGAGGCCACTGTGCTCCCTCGTGACGTTGGGGATGAGCAGGGTCACAGAGATGGAATATTTGCCTGTCCTCCTGAGCACGGAGCGGCCGGGGGCCGGCTCTGAGGAGGGGTAGTACCAGGCCAGCTGCGTGTAGATGTACTTGGAGGCCCGGCAGGTCAGCTGGACGTCACTCCCCACGATGGCTGTGACTTGGGAGGCTGTTTGCAACCCCGATGGCACATCTAGGAGCAAGGGAAAACGGAATTAAATCCCAGCTGAGAAGCGAAGCAGGGTCCTCCACTGAGAATGGGAGCCGAGTAAGGACAAACACCGATGCAGTTAGATAGCGTTCTCGTTTATTGCTCAAATCCAGCAGGATTATGTAGCATTTCCAACTAGTCATCCGTTGTCCACGCACTGTAACTAACTCTAGGATTGGATACTTAGCTAAAATCGAGCCCGTCTACTGTTTACTAATTGGATAACATACGGCAAACAAGTGTCCTCCCTCCTCCCAGCTCGCGGTTATCGCATCCCGTTAAACCTCCCTTTTTCCTCACGGTCACCCCAAGGACACTCTCAGCACTAAGTCATGTTAATCTCAGCACTCAGGGCAAGCAGGCCCTGCTAAGTCTGGCTTGTTCCCTGCGTTCAGATACAGACCATGTCCGTTCTGCTCTAAGAATTCTTCCACAGAGAAGATCGAGCAGCCTGGCTGCTCCTTGGGGGTCAAATTCCCAGTGGTAGTGGAAGGAGGCAGGTTTAATGAGGCACGTGTTAGCATGTGGAAACAGGCACTGGAGCTGGGAATTAGGGAAGGGAAGGTTCCTCTCACTGCCCAGTGCCGACCTGTGCCGGTCCAGCCCTCAGCGTTCTAAATCACCCCATCTCCAGGTAATGAATTGAAAGCTTATAAATAGAAGGAGTTAATGGACTGAGAGAGTTTAATCAGGAGCTGTTTCTCTCCTGGTAGATAAATGTGTTTGTGAGCGCTTCCCTCTCTATCTGCAATCAGGCCTGGGAAGTACTAATTGCAGAGGAATGAAGAAACCCCTTCCCATCCCTCAGGATGGGAACACCTTCTTCCCCACTGAACAGTCTCCTCGACACTCTCTTATTCCAACTGTGCCAATATTTATTTTCATCATGTGTGCCTCGATGGATATTTACTTGATCACTGATGGATTAACCAATCTAATGATGTCCAAGTCCTCAAGGCCCTTAAATTTAGCAGAGAAATACTCTGAGTCATGACTCTGACCTAGCCACGAAAGAGTGAGCTGTTTCTTGCTATATCTTTAGAAACTTCTCACTCCAGAAAAAAAAAAGAAAAAATAAAACCCCCCCAAAAACCCCCCAAAACAAAAAAAACCCCAAAAAACAAAAACAACAAAAACCCAAAAAACCCCACCCCCCCAAAAAACCCAAAAAACCCCCCAAAACCAACCAACCAACAACAACAAACCCCAAAAAAAAAAAAAACCAAAACCAACCAAACAAAAAAACCTCCCACAAAACATAACCCCTCCCCTAAAACCCCCACCAAAAAAATAAAACAAAAAAAAAAATCAATTTTCTTGAAGTGGTGAACTGAATCCATTTGAAAACAAGAAAAGCTGAGTGGAAGGCCAGAGCCTGCCCTGCAGACACATTCCTGCAGTAGCTGCCAGAGACCTGCAAGTAAATAGGGGCTGGAAGATACTTTATTCCTTTTTGATTTTGTTAATTTTAGGGATCTATCCACCTGAATGAAAGTGCATGGATAACCACAGTGACCTGGAATTGTTCTGCTGTCTGTTAGGTCAGGATTTTTAAGCAGCTCAGAGTTATGAGGAGCCTCTTCTCAGTGTTACCAGGGATGGGACACCTTGGGAGGGCTCGCTCTGGGCCACCTTCTGGACAGGAACAGGTTGGCCCTAAATCTGAGGGATTATGCAGTGCCAAGCTGTTGGTGAGATGCTTTCTCAAGCCAGGATGAGCTGGGTGGGACTTTGAGAGGGACCGAAGTTAAAGCAGAACAAGTGTGCACTGCACCTGCCATCTGCAAATTCCACGTGGAATTTGGCCGGGGGCTCCCACTGCAAAAAGGTCTGCAGAAGCTACAGCTGAGGAGAAATAGTGAGGCTGCCGAAATAACCAATCTGCCTTACAATAAACCATATATCCTATAAAATACAGAGCCCTGGAGGAGCTTTCAGATATGATTAAAAGTCTCTCTTCTTCACGAGTCATCTGGAGTAGAAGCCATGAGCTTTTGCTTCATGGCTTTTAAAGACTGGCACCAGAGATACTTCACAAAAGATCCAAACAGAGAAGAGACCCCCTCAGGCCACAGCTGTGGAAATTGTTATTTTTCTCTTCTTTCCGTGTGCTGGAATTGCAGTTTACTCTCTGCAGGGTGTTGTTAGGCTCAGTTGCTCTCTCTTGGTGCCAGCTGTGTGCTCAGGCTGCCTTGTGTAACGCATCCACTCCTCACTCCTGATGCCCTGTGCTTCCAACATGTCCAACTGCTGCTTATCAACATGGGGGGAATGGCCGAGGCCACCAGAACCTCTCTAAATGGGAAAGCTGAGAGCCACTGAAAAAAAATGGGCTGTGGCACGAGCAGCATTTCACATCTCTCCTGAATCTCTCCAACCAAAACGTGGAACACGAGCTGCATCCCTCGGGATAAGGCACTGCCTTGGGCATGGCACAGCTTGGGCTGGAGCATTTGGGTGCACATCCCCAGTGGATGGGATGTGTCCATTCCCAAGCCCTGAGTTTGGAAGGATGCTCCATAGTTTTGCTTTCCTGCTGGACTTGAAATTTGCCAGGTTTTTTTTTCTACCAACTTAACATTCTGGGAGCAGAGGCCTGGCTTGTTTTTCTTATCATTCCTTCTCCTGACATTTTTTATTTAGCATTTTGAATATTTTTAGCCGGAACCTGTGCTAGTCTCTCCCATCTTGTTTGCCTTTCAAGCTGCTCTTTCAGCTCCAATAGAATATTCATTGATTTTCATTGCAGTGGAAGGAAAAAGAGAGGGAGGAAAAAAAAAAAGTTGCTCTGCTCTATCTTTTTGTGCTCTCCTCTCTCTTTTCTCCTCCTACCTGGATTATCAGGGGAGTGAGTGCAGCTTGGAGAGCACATTATAAGTCAGTTCATCTCTCAGACAGCTTTGCTTACATAATCCTGAACCTGAGCAGTGATTAACTTCCTGCCTCTGAACAGATACTGTGTTTTAGAAGGCTCCTAATAAGTTGGCTAAAAGAATGCACCACGGGGCCTTTTCCCTTTTATCAGCAGTCACCAAACATTTGTCTTTGGTATTGTGTTACAGTGTAGTAGCTGCGAATTTCCCTCTCCACCGTTCGGGATTCCAGGGCAAAAGAGGGAAAGAAGCCATTGGGGGGAGGTAAAAAGGCAGCATAAATCAAAGGCAAGTCTGGCTCCATTTGTATTTACAAGGAATTAATTGTTTTTAATTTCCTGTGCTTTGCACAATAATCTGTGTAATTCAAAACTTCTGCTCTTACCCAAATTCCAGCCTTGGGCCTGGCGGGGGGGGGCTGCCATCAGGAATAGGAACAGAGGGAAGGGTGAGCCCCACCATCTGAAACAGTGGTGCTTGTCAGGAATCCTGTCAACACGTTGGGAATAAGCAGTTTGGAGTGGCACAAAATCCTAGAACAGCCCAGCTCATCCATTGTTCTGCTATCTGAGAGCAGATTTTTATCTCTTGCTGGAAATGCAATATTTTCTTTCGGGTAGAAATCTTTAACTCCATTTTTCTCAGTTGTTTTGGCAATCAGATAAACCCTTGAAAAAGGGGCTTTGGTTATTATTTGTTATTCTTATCATAATTCATTGCTATTCCCAGAATATTTAGAGCTTTCAGATGGGTGGGATCCCACTTTGCTGAATGTAGTGCAGTCAGACAAAGGCTGGAATTTGATTTACTCTGGACCTGCAGCTCTGTAGAGCTGCCCTTTCCAAGGTGCAGAGCAGAGATTAGAAGGTAAATTATACTTGTCCATGGCAGAGAATCCCTGCAGGAGACACCGGGTCAGCTGTTCGCTGCACTGGGGAGCTTGCAGCCCGCCTGGAATGTCCTTTGGAGCTGGAGGTGGACGATGACATTTCTGAGCATCTGATGGCTCACCCAAGGCTTAAACGGGAGCTCTGGAGCCAGAGCAGTGGTGAGAAAGGCAGGCAGGGACAGATCCTGACTGCATTGACACAGAACAAAAATCCTGGGTTAAGAGTTAGGCCAGGGCACAAATGGATGGATAACAAATCCCTTTAGGAGACACTCCAGAGGGCTGCAGAGGGACAGTGACAGTCAGGACATCTGCAGGACGGGCTGTCACTGCATGATGAGATTTCTCATCACGTTGGACCCCTTATAAGGTTTGGATTCTGAGTGATCTCCAAACCCTGCTGACCCTTCATGAAACGAACTCTGCTGGCAGAGAAATGATTTAAAAATAGAGACCAGTGCTATTTCTGGCGTCCGTGGGAGTTTTCGTGGGGGTTCTGCAGTGGAAGAACAAAATGGTTGCTGACAATTATTCCATAGGGATAAATTAATTTTTCTGAAATGAACGTGGTTGTGATGAAAACATCAGACTGAAGCGAGCACACCCCCAGAGAGCAGCCTGGACAACACCTGAGGAAGTGTCCCTGGAACACTCTGCCATGTCCTGGGAAAACATTTCAACCCTGCCCCAGTGGAACAGGGGTTTGAGGGAGTTCAGCCTCTGCTCCCCTTCGGGTTTCTCACCAGGGACAAGTGAGTTAAGCCCAATTCAGCCAAAAGGTTTGAAAGCAGCTCAGGGAGCAGCAGCTTGTTTGTTGGTAGGAGATAATGGGAGAGCAGGTCTTTAAAATCAACAAATTGCTGAATTAACTGTGGGGTGCCACAACTTGCAGCTGTTTTGCAGAGAGCTGTGAAGTGCTGCAAACATTTCCCAGATGTCCCCAAGTCCCACGTGTTGCTCGTGTGCTCTCGAGCTCTACCCCAGCCTTCAGCTCAGCCTTTAGGCTCAACCTGCACAGAATGAAGCACCTCACAATCATAAAGTGACCAGCTTAGAGCCTTGTGCTGTTGGACTGCCTCTGCCTGGAACCTCACAGGCTGTCCCTGAGTGTCCCCCAACACTGAGACAGGACAAAACTCCTGGGGAGAGTAACCTGGAGCCTGCTCCAGCTGTTCCAGGTGTGAGGACAAGCTGCAGAACTCTCCCCTCAGCCTGGCCCTGCTGCAGCAGCACTCAGAGAGGACTCTGGCGTGGAGGAAGCCCGCAGCAGGTCACTGCTGCTGTTTCACTGCTGCAGCATGACCTAGTTTAGCACCAGGATGGCCACATTTAGAAAGTTTTCATTCCTTTCTAATCCATAAACACCACTACTTTTAAATAGAGCACTTCCAAAAGCCAGTCATGCTCAGTCAGCACCTGCCTCTTCCCCAGAACGGCACAGACTCCCAGTTTTCCTTTCACAGGCTGCAATAAATCTGTCTTGCCCAGCCCTGTTCACCTCCCGGTCTGCTCTGGTGGAAATATTCCCACCAGAACTGCTGTCAGTAACTTGTCCAGTGATTCATTTCCTTCATAATTCAAACAGCATGATTAAAACACTTGTGTCTCAAAACATCGCTAGATGGATCTTTAAATAAAAAATTTGACATATTAGCTCACTATGGGTGGAACCCCCCCCACATGACTTTATTATTAAAATAAACCAGAATTGTGCAAGGTGCATAGGATGATCCAACACTTTGGATCTGACCTTATGCTCTTGGCTTATTCAGTTGCTGCAGTTTTAGGTTCAGTCACCACGTGTGGCAGCTCTGTGAAGAGCTTGGATAACCCACCCAGGCATAACAGCTGGCAGAATTCCCAGCAGGACCAGCCCATGTGGACACTCAACACTTGGAAGTGAAGAGGTGTAAAATTAATAGCTGATCTTCAGCCTGCCTTGGACATCTTGGGGACCTCTTATATCTGAGCTGCATCTCCCAAAAATGCACCTTGAAGGGCATTTCCCTGAGTAAATAAGAGTTAGAGCTTTGGGAAATATCTTTTGGAGCTGAAAGCCTCTCCTGTCTCCTGTGACCTCTAATGCAGGTGAAATCCTTCCCCTCTATGGCTCTAGTTTCATTATTGTTGGATGACATTTTTCCTGTTGGCACTTGTGTAACACCAATGGGAACAGTGTTTGTGGACAGCAGGATTTGAAAGGTGCTGGATTCCTTTGGAGCAGTGGAGTCAAACAGCCCAGGAGGGAAGAGAGGCACAGGAGTGCAGATCCCTGTCAGAGTGAGCTCTGCCCTCCCAGCTTGCCTCATGGGCAAGGAACCAAGCTGTGAGAATCAGACATTTACTTTCCAGGACACTTCTGCACTCTTTGTTCTAAAAGTCGATATTTTGATGCAAATCCTGCCAGCCAACATCCACTCATCCAGAAAGTGAGCACAGAAATGTTTCAGGTTGTTCTGGGTGAGCACTTGAACAAGGCTGTCCCTGGGCTCTCCTCTCTTTTTAAACTGCCATCTCTCCTGAAAGCATTATGTAGATCTTGACCTCACTCCCAAAGAATTCCTGTGTTGAAAGGTTAAGCAGATATTTGTTTGGATTTGTGTTCTTTGGAGAACCTCCTCCCTGCACAAAGGGCACTGCAAAGGCCAGCGGCGCAGGCAGGGCTCCGGTGTCACAGTGCCTCAGCCCTGGATGGGGCTGGATCCTGGCCTTGCTCACCTCTGCTGTGTCTGCTGATTTCCTTGGAGACCAACCTTTCTCCTGGCCCAGGGACAGGCTCCAGGCCTCTGGAAGACCACAAAGGCCTCAGCTTTGCCAGAGGTTTCCCGAGGACAGCGCTCAAATGTCACCAGTGTTGCCTTAAAACACAGAGAGGGACTCGGGGCTGCAGCTGGGAAGGGCAAAGGGCCATCGGGTCTGGTGCTGGACATGTCCAACTGAGCTGGATCCTGCCTTGGGTCTGGTGCTGGACANAATTCCTGTGTTGAAAGGTTAAGCAGATATTTGTTTGGATTTGTGTTCTTTGGAGAACCTCCTCCCTGCACAAAGGGCACTGCAAAGGCCAGCGGCGCAGGCAGGGCTCCGGTGTCACAGTGCCTCAGCCCTGGATGGGGCTGGATCCTGGCCTTGCTCACCTCTGCTGTGTCTGCTGATTTCCTTGGAGACCAACCTTTCTCCTGGCCCAGGGACAGGCTCCAGGCCTCTGGAAGACCACAAAGGCCTCAGCTTTGCCAGAGGTTTCCCGAGGACAGCGCTCAAATGTCACCAGTGCTGCTTTAAGACACAGAGAGGGGAACTCGGGGCTGCAGCTGGGAAGGGCAAAGGGCCATCGGGTCTGGTGCTGGACATGTCCAACTGAGCTGGATCCTGCCATGGGGTCTGGTGCTGGATGTGCTCAACTGAGCGGGATCCTGCCATGGGGTCTGGTGCTGGATGTGCTCAACTGAGCGGGATCCTGCCATGGGGTCTGGTGCTGGATGTGCTCAACTGAGCGGGATCCTGCCATGGGGTCTGGTGCTGGATGTGCTCAACTGAGCGGGATCCTGCCATGGGGTCTGGTGCTGGATGTGCTCAACTGAGCGGGATCCTGCCATGGGGTCTGGTGCTGGATGTGCTCAACTGAGCGGGATCCTGCCATGGGGTCTGGTGCTGGATGTGCTCAACTGAGCGGGATCCTGCCATGGGGTCTGGTGCTGGATGTGCTCAACTGAGCGGGATCCTGCCATGGGGTCTGGTGCTGGGCGTGTCCAACTGAGCTGGATCCTGCCTCGGGTGGGGTGAGCAGCCTGGGATTGCTGGACTGGGAGGGCTCCACAACACAACACACAGGGATGGCCAGGAGTCTGAACCAGCACTCACCAGCCACGTAAAACTTCCAGGGAAATCAGAGCAGCAGCATGTACCTTCAGTGTGGTGTCTGTGCTGTTTACCTGACACGTAGAACTCGATGCTCCGCTCTTCCTCGCCCACCTTGTTGGAAGCCACGCAGTAATAGATTCCCGAGGCACTGCTGTTCTCCATGGTGAGGGTGCTCACGATCTGCCGAGAAACAGAGAACAAGGAATGGCTCTGAGGGTGGGGTAGCCTTGGCACAGTGTGTGTTAGGGGAGAAAAACTGTTAAGAAAGTTGTTTCTAGTTAATAATGGGTGAAGGTCATGGACAGAAGAGTGCTCCTATTTGAATTTTGGTCTCTCATTCTCTCACATCATCTCAGCCCAGCTGATTCTCTTCCCTCCTCATTCCTAAACCTTCCCCTTCCTTTTTTTCCCTGTCTGACCCATGAAAAACAAATTCCTCCTTCGAGACACTGCCTCTGTCTTTGTGTGGTAACATCAAACAAAAAGCTGAAGTGAAGGGCCTGGAGGATCCATCCAAACACAGTTCCACATCCATCTATTCTCCTTCCTGCTTTCCAGCTATGGGTTATGTGGGGAACAGAAAATCCACGTTTGCATGGGAAGCAGGTAGTTCCTGTGGATGTGGTACAGAGTATTGCAGGATTTTGCTCTTCCCCTCAGAGAAGGGAGGGAAGGACGTGGCCCCTTTGGGCCTGGGAGCCCCTTGATTCCAAACCCTTCCTTGGAGCCATGCAGGACTCGTTTTGTGAGGGAGGAAGCTCTGGAGAAGCTGCCAGTGCTGCAACACTTGGCAAATGCAGAAAGGGAGGATCATGGAGAAGGAAGGAGCCCTTGTCCTGAGCTTCACCACTCAGGAAAAGGAGGCGGTTCTGTTACTGCTGGGGTGAACTCAGACGTGTCCTTAGGAACCTGTGTTCCGCAGCCCTCCCAAGGCCCCGCTGGTGATGCCCAGCGTGTGGCACTGCCCTGCCCCTGTCACGGTGCAGCCTCTCGGCTCACGCAGGAACATCCACAGGCTGTGGCTTTAATTATTCCTTCTATTCCTTTGGGCTTCGCAGGACAACGGGGCCTGAGCCACCAAGACAGAGATGTTCTTGCAGGATTCCTCTGCTTCCCCTGCAGCCATTCACCTGAGGAGCTCTGAGCCCTCACATTTGGAATAAATATCGCTTTCTTTGCCATCCTCTCTAAGGCCTTTGAGAATCAAAACTTATATCACCCTCTGGCCCTTTGTCCTTATCTCCAGAGAGCTCTTTGAAGTGCACAGAAGCATCTCTGGACTTTCTTTTTAATATCCTAAACTAAACTCGCACAAGACATTCCTTTAGCCCTCTTAAAGCTGCCCCATGAGTGTGTCTAGAGCTGTGTGGGATGTATTTTCAGAGTTATTTAAGATTTGCTGAGATCTGGCACTTTAAATCCCGCAGGGAAATGAGTTCCAAAGGTTTTGATCCCATGTGCATTTGACATTCTAATGGCGAACATTTTCAGCAGAATAAGGGGTGAGTGGAAAAGTCTTTACTTTTCATGGGCACCAAACACAAGAATGGGGAACCCCCAAATCCAGCGGTGAGAAAGGAGAGCAGCAAGCCCAGCTCCCTCTGGTGTCCACCCCAGAAAAAGCTGTGCAGTCCTGAGTGATTTATGATGTGAAAATAGCCCTGCCTTGGCTATAAAACCAGCTTGGATACAAAAGCAGCCTGCTTCTCCTCCTGGTGCTGGTCCTGGAGCGGTGGCCCGATGCCACGGGCTGTGAACGAGCACATGTTCAGAGCCCTGAGCAGCAGCCACTGCCTTTGGAATTCCTGCTGAATCAGGACCAACATCTTTCTTCTCATGACTGCTGGATCTGAGGACTTCATGTTTGGGAATAGCAAAAGCCAATATAAATGTACATGCTGAGGACAGAAGGGGATAAATTTGGGCAGGTTTTTAACAGCAATTAGTCTTCCTAAGTGACAGCTCTAGCTGGGAAGTGGAGAATAACACTGTAGAGCCAGGCAAAGTCATAAAATATCCATTTTGGGCCATGTCCAAAGTGTTAGGGGTGACACTGTGGCTCTTCTAAACACTGATGCAATGCCTCAAGCTGCTTGGTGGCCCAGAGGTAAACGCTCATGAGCACACACACACAGACAGATGCTGACATCTCCAACTCCATAACTCAGGAAAAGTCTGGCAGGGCAGTGGGAAAACAAACAAAAAAAAGAGCAAATAGTTATCCTGAGACCTCACTGGAGCTAATCTCAGTTGTGTCTAGATATGAAGGTGAACGATGGTGGGAAACAATCTGGGGGCAAATTCTTGGGGAAAAAAAATATTGAGGGATAGAGAGAAAGTAATTTTCTTGTTTGGGTGCTCCAGTCATTGTTGTGCACTTGGAGACCAGCTCATCACACACCTGAGCACCAGAGATAAGGCACTTTCCTGACTTGGCCCAGAACTGGCACCTCCCAGAGCCCCCCAGACTGTGACTTTTAAACCAGCAGCATCGAGTTCTACATATGATCTCAGAGCTGGCAATTCAGGATTCGGAGTGATTTTCTTGTAAGATGAATCCCTTGGAATCATTATGTATCAACCTTTCACTCCAGCTGCATGCTCCTGGGTAAATCCCTGAGCCTGGGAGCCCAGTTATCTTTCCAGCATCTGAAATAAAGTTCTCAGTGCTCAAACTAACCTAATCCTGGTTGGTTTGGTAGCTGAAATTCGAAATTTGCATGTGTTTGGTCACAGTGGCAGGTCAGGATAAGGATTTTGTTCTTCTAAATGCCATCCCTAATGAAAAAATGGTTTGAACCCGAGCACCCAAACGTAAGGATCTTTTCCCATTTTTAACAGTGCAAACTGTGCAGACTTCTCTCTGCAGGGGCACAATCCCAGAATCTGGGGACCTTTAGTAGACAGTGGAAAAATTCTGAGGAGATAATCCCTGTGTGTGCTTAGTCCATGCACCTGGAGAAGTATTTTCCACTCCTGGAATCAAAGCCAGGACAGAAAAGCTTGAGACACATTGGAATGAGTCCAGAGGAGGCCACGAGGCTGCTCCCAGGGCTGGAGCCCCTCTGCTCTGCAGCCAGGCTGGGAGAGCTGGGGGTGCTCATCGGGAGAGGAGAAGGCTCCAGGGAGAGCGCAGAGCCCCTTCCAGGGCCTAAAGGGGCTCCAGGAGAGCTGGAGAGGGACTGGGGACAAGGGATGGAGGGCTAGGACACAGGGAATGGCTTCCCCATCCCAGAGGGAAGGGAAGGATGGGAAATTGGGATAAATTCCTCCCTGTGAGGGTGAGGAGGCCCTGGCACAGGGTGCCCAGAGCAGCTGTGGCTGCCCCTGGATCCCTGGCAGTGCCCCAGGCCAGGTTGGACACTGGGGCTGGGAGCAGCCTGGGACAGTGGAAGGTGTCCCTGCCATGGCAGGGCTGGCACCGGATGGGCTCTAAGTCCCTCACACCTCAAACCCCTCTGTGATTCCGTGATCAAGGCAGGGCTCACCCCACAGCTGCTTCTCTTGCCTTCTGCTCAGAAAGCCCTGAGCCCAGCACTCTCTGCTAAGCTGAATAATGATGCTGATGTGACACCTGCAACTGCCTTAAAACTTTGTGTCTCTGCACTGAAAGTGCCATTACTGAGCTATTTTCAGCCTGGAAAAGTGCAGTTCCCAGCTTCCCTGTCCCTGTGAGCAGCAGTGACGCGTTCCCAGCTGCCAGCATGCTGCAGCCACAGGTGGCTGTCCCACCCTCAGCTCCTGTGCAGGCAGCACTGGGATGAGGCTAATTAATAACAAATTATTGGCAGGTAGCGTCTAGACATCTTCCTAGTGGGAGCTGGATCCTGGGAGTTCACTGCATGCCAAACACCACACATCCCAGGCTGGATTGCCTGTGTTGGGTTTGGAATTAAGGGCTCCATTTCCTATTACTTAACCCAAAGGCCACCCAATACCGCGAGCCCAAGGAAGGGGTTATTAGCTAATAAATAATTACTAGGAAAGAATAAACTAAGTTTAAAACTCAATAAGCAAAGGAATAAAATGACTGATCTCTGAAGAACAGCTCTGACAAGTAAATAGAGCTTGCTGCTGGGAAAACTCGTGATGGAGTAGTTCAATAAAGCCCATATGTAATGTTCCTGAACTGATAAAAATAAGTTATTTTAGGAGCAGCCAAATAACATTCCCCAGCCGTGCAGCATGAGTGTTTTAAGACATCTTGTAGTAAGGATGGAGCAACGAGACCTTTTTTAAGCTGGAGCCGGCAGGAATTAATATCTCTTGTTATTCCTTGCTTTCTCTTCCCTTTGTTTAATCCCTCCCCCCGAGAGCTTTAGTTAACAACTCTTCCTCTTTCACTTCGTTAGCTCTCCGTGGGTGAGGATGAGGAGTGGAAAATGTGGGTGGAAAACTTCTCAGCTGTCTGACTCTGGCAGAGCTGGGCTGGAGGTGGCTACAGGGAGACAGAATTACAGGAACTTCACCAGGGACCCTGCACAGAAAACATTCAACTCGCTCCTAATCCATCCACTTGAATGGCACACAATAGCATTTGTTTGCATGGCCTGACAGTCCTGATCCAGCATCTGAGTTCATTCACTCAAAACATGCTAAAGGATGGACTGAGGATGAGTGATAAGAGAAGTCTGGGAGCTGGCTGAGAACTCCCAGCTTTGCTCCCATCTCTGGCAGGGGCTGCTTCTCTCCCTGGGAAAGGGAGCAGCCAGTGCCTTCCTCAGAGCGAGCAGAGCTGGTGGCAGCAATGTTGGTCAGGAAAGGTGCTGGACTGGGCTGGGAACTGGGCAAACTGGAGCTTTGAGGTGCCCGTGGAGGAACTGTGGTGTGGATGGACTGATCACCTCCAGCCCTGGAGCAGGTGGGTAAATCCTGGCTAGTCCTGAGCAATCACCACCCCTGCTCCTTCCTCCAGTGACTGCAGATAATGAATTTAGGAGGTCAGGGAAGACAAAGGGCCAGTTCTGATGCCCCTGCTGCTGGCCAGGCTCTCACCAGACCCACCGAGGTCCGTGCCATGTGCTCCTGTGCCTGGGCAGTGCCCGAACACCTGGGCTGGTCTCCCAGGGAGTGCTGCTGTGTCCCAAACCCCGGCACAGCCTGGCGTGGCAGGGCTGGAGGAGCTCCTGAAGCGACAGATTTGAACTGAGCTGCTGCACACTTCTCACCACGCACATCCCACTGCTCTAATGTAGCCTTTTTGTTCCTTCAGGAGGTCTAAACTTGGCGTTTTTGGGTCAGTTTTCTTGAGTGGTTGTGAATTTCACCAGCAGAAACACCCACGTGGCCCGGCCACTCTCATATAGACATGAAAGGGAGAAAAGAGATGAAAAGAACCCCCCAGCGAGGACTGAATTATGCATGAGTCTTGCTATTCTCTTCTGCTGGTCCCAAGCTCAGGCCAGTTTGTTATTTTGCTAACAGGAAAGAAAATAAAATAGCAACCTAGCTCCTTGCGGCTTGAAAAGTCAGGCAATTCCTGCAGCCACGGGTGCTACACCTGGTGTGAAAAAGCAGATCCAGAGGAGCCACGCAGTGCGTTAAATCCCAAAGTGGGATGTTCAACATGGACCCAAAACCCCAGGGAAAATGAAACTATCACAATGCAACTGCCTCAAGCACTGACCAGAACTTCACTGAAGTGCATCGTAACCTCAACCATAACCTCGTGCTTTTCCTTGGGAATGAGACTCAGGCTTAGGAAGGCAAGAGGAGGTGAAATTCACTTTTCTATCTGTGGAATACTCATGGAATAATCATTATGAGGATGATGACAAGAGAGCTCAATTTTACATGGCACTTCTGTCAGGAGATGTCTGAAGAGCTTCATGTGATCAAAGAGCACCAGTGGTTTGCTGGAAAAACCCGTGCTTGCTGCCCTGCCGGCTTGCTTTGGGCAGCTTCCTGGATCTGGTGATTCCAGGGGAGTTATTCCCATATTTTTAGCAGCTCCAAACAGTTAATGCAAGTTTTCACATGTGGCTGGACCAGCTTTTATTGCTGCAGCTCCCAAGGATGAACTCTGGGGTGCTGACAAATCCTAGAGCCCAGGTGAATTCCCCCTTCTGCCCAAGCCTCCAGTGCTCATGGGACAGGCTCAAATCCCACAGGAAAATCCCAAACCTCAGCTACTCCCAGGTTCATAACACAGTTCCTGAAAGCTCAGACTCCAACATCTTTATTTTTTCATCTGCTTGGTCAATGCAGACGAATTACTCGCTGGGACATGGTGGGAATGGATTGGGCTGTTTCCTGTCTGTTCCATTCCTGGTGGGAATAACGACTGATAAAACTCAAGGAAAAATCTGAACACTTTTTCCACAGTGTCTTATAAAGACTCCAGTTTAACACAGAGCCTTGGACTTCAGAAAGGGGGAAGGACAGGAATTGTCTGCAGTGTGAGCAGGGAGTGCTGAAACCTGAGATTCCTGTAATTTAGTTATATTAATTTGAATAAATCTTAATCAGGACATAAAAATTAATAGGAAACACCTCAGACTCTGTTTTCAGCCAGTGAGAAAAAGAATGAATATACTATAAATTGTAAAATTATGTAGCTCGTAACTAATCATGAAATATGTAAAAGCTGAAGTTAAAGGGTTGTTAAAGGCTGAGCTACAAGCCTTTAGAACATGCCTAAAAATGAACCCTTGGGGATGCCAGGGGAGTGCAGAAAGAGCAGAGGTGGCTGTGCAGGGCAGAGCGAGGAGCTCTTGGGGAACAAGATCATCTTTGAGGACTCCACGGGGTCCTGGGATGGAGGTTCCCTCGTGGTCCTCACTTCCACAATTCAGCAACCAACAGGTATTTTTTGAGCCACAGCAATTGTGAAACCCTTCACTTTTATATGGGGACTAAGAGAACTTGAAGACTGATCATAAGACTAAGCTCTGGGACACCAGATCATATATTTAGACAGACTATGTGTATACATATATATGGAGACAAACTACCTCTGAGAGTCTCAAAGCCCTTGTCAGCCCATGCAGCAACCAAAAAGTCTTAGAAAAAGAAGAAACTTTGAAGGTAAATGCCACCAACCTCCATTTTTATAAATAATTAGCACTTTTTAGGGATTTGCTCTAACCTAAGATCTAAAATTCTTAAAGAATACATTAAAGCCAGAGCTTAAGGGGCACTATGCCATCTAAATAAATCCAATTTATAAATATCTCCCAGCAATGGAAAAACTCAGGAATGAGAGGCAAATGCTGATTTTCTCCTTCCCAGCCCAAGCTCCATGTTTTTAGAGCTCTGGTTTGGATTATGTTTAGAACTGGAAAGCCTCCCTGAGAAAGAGCAGATGGCTGAGGCACTGATCCTGCCAGATGCTGATTTAGTCTGGACCCAGTCCAGAAGAGCACTCTAGCTTTGTGCCTAACTTTAAGCATGGGAGTAACTCAAGAATTGTCCCATGCTCAAAGGTGAACCAGGATTTGAGGGGCAGCGTCCAGCACCTTGCAGGATCAGACACTGAACCATCTGGACCATCCACCTCAAAGCCTGGAGCTGCAAACCCACTCCTGAAGCCACCAAACCCTGCAAGTCCAACAGGTAATCCGTGTCTGAGCCAGAGCCCAGCAGGGCCAGGAGGCCCTGGATCCACAGCAGATTCCCAGCACGGATGCATGGAACATCAGCAGCACCACCACAGGCACCTGGGGACCCTGAGAGGTCATTCCTGGCTGGGACCTCTGCAGTTCACACAGGCAGTGTGACCCCGGCGCTGTTGGAAGGGGGAGCAGGCAGGGAAGTGTCCGAGGAAGGAGGTTTTCCCTCTTTCATTGTCCCGGTGAAGCGGTTTCAACCCAAGACCTGCACACTCTGGAAATCAGAGCAGGCCCTGTGGCACTGCAGGGCTGCACATCACACACCTGGCCAGCTCCTGCTGCTGGGAGGGGAGAAAACAGGGCAGGACAAAGGGGGCAGGACAAAGTGGGGCAGGATAAAGAGGGGCAGGACAAAGAGGGGCAGAATACAGAGGGGCAGGACAAAGAGGGGCAGAATACAGAGGGGCAGGACAAAGAGGGGCAGAATACAGAGGGGCAGGACAAAGAGGGGCAGAATACAGAGGGGCAGGACAAAGAGGGGCAGAATACAGAGGGGCAGGACAAAGAGGGGCAGAATACAGAGGGGCAGGACAAAGAGGGGCAGAATACAGAGGGGCAGGACAAAGAGGGGCAGAATACAGAGGGGCAGGACAAAGAGGGGCAGAATACAGAGGGGCAGGACAAAGAGGGGCAGAATACAGAGGGGCAGGACAAAGAGGGGCAGAATACAGAGGGGCAGGACAAAGAGGGGCAGAATACAGAGGGGCAGGACAAAGAGGGGCAGAATACAGAGGGGCAGGACAAAGAGGGGCAGAATCAAGAGGGGCAGGACAAAGGGGAGCAGGACAAAGAGGGCAGGACAAAGTGGGGCAGAATAATGAGGGGCAGAACAAAGAGGGGCAGGACAAAGAGGGGCAGAATAAAGAGGGGCAGGACAAAGGGGGGCAGGACAAAGTGGAGTAGGACAAAGTGGGGCAGGACAAAGAGGGGCAGGACAAAGGAGGGCAGGACAAAGAGGTCTCCAAGTGTTTAATGAGCTCAGAGTCCTTATGAGCGTTCATGTCACAGCACCCCTCGCACTGAGCCGCTCTCACACTTTCTCAAGACTGAGGGAGACACAGAGGGTTTTGACCCAGAAGTCTTGGGAGAGTTTTAAACAGGGTGTGTGACATCATTCCCAGAATCCTGGCATTTGTAAACAGCAGGGATCTGAGATGATCCCAGTGCTGGGGAATTCCAAGCATGCTAAGAACCCTCAGCAGCTTGGGAACCACGAGCTGGGGTAAGCATCCCCTGACATCATCCCCAGGCCATCCCACACATACCTTTGGTTTATCCCCCTGCCTCTTGGGGGTGTTCTCAATGCTCCTGATCTTATTTCCCATGACCGTGTTCTCCCGAACCACAACTTTTTGTCCCTCAGGATTGCACCTGGAGGTGAGAAAAGCAGAGATGGTGTTCAAGGTAAGCAGGGAGGTGTATTGGAGTGAGAGAATGCCAGTCTTAGATGATAGTCTTAGGTCTTAAATACTCCTAAAATCTGTTGCTGTTGGAGTCTGTTACCACTTCGGGAAACCACTGCATTCCTTCATTGCAACATTTCAAAATTATTTACAAAGCACCTTGACAGAGGCAAACAAAATCAGTACATGACCAACAAGAACCCCCCCAATCTTTCCAAAGATTAGAAATGGAAAATACTGGACAGTTAATTAAATCATGTGAGTTTTATCTGGCTAATATAAGTTATATTTCCAAATTCAAAATGACTATCACTCCAAACTGCAGGGAGGTGGATGTTGCTGAGTGTCTGTCAGGGCTCAGCCTGCAACAGGAAGTGTGGGCTGAGGGAGTAGAATGGATAAATACTCGGCTGGAGCAGCAGAAGGCCCCTTTAATGCTGCCCATTCCACAGAAGACAGTTACCAATCTTCCCTTTGGAATATGGGCAAGGAGCAGAGCCATGTGGGAAGGTCCAACTGCACCATCCAGGGCAAAAAGCTTTCCTGTCTTCCTTAACTTGGAAAAACTAAGCAGACACAGCTCTTCTCATTCCTAGAAATGCAAAGGCTCTGAGCCCACCACGGGGTTTCAGGAGGTAAAATGAATATGGACTTTCATAGGTGCTGACCAAGGGCCGATGCTGCAGAAAATTCCTCCATAAATCAGCCGTGCCTTTGCCAAACCCCCACAAAGCACAGGGGCAACACCCTGGGTCAGGGGAGGCTTTACGGCTCTCAGAAGGGCCTAATTAGAAGATGTCTTGAGGGACTTCCTGCAAGGCACAGTCCTGTCCCGAGGATGAAGGGGAAAAGCTGGGAGGAAGCAAATTACACCCCAGCTCTAAGGAACAATGCTGGTGCTCAGGGATTCAAAGGGCACTGCTGAGGCGGAGTGGGGGGAGAGAAAGAGAGAGAGAGAGGAAGTCAGACAACAGAAGGAAGTGGGGGCTGTGTCATTTCCCACAGGAATCCTCCTCCAGCTTCTGCTGCAGAAAGATAAGGCTGCCCCTGGGGCCGGCAGAGGTAGAGCCACTCTGCAATTGTATTTAAATTGATAGGATCAGAGAGCCAGAGAGCTGCAAAAAGGGTTATGTGAGGTCCTTTGCCACCAGGTCACTGGTTTGGATCTGGTTTAATTAGGCACTCATGGCCAATTCTCTCCCCCTGGACAGAAAGGTCTGGAAAAGATTTCGGGTCACCTCTGTGGCTTTCCTAGAGGATGCAGGACCTGTTTCCATGAGGTGTTTCCACTCTGCTCTTGTTGAACCCCTCCCAAGCAGAGCCCTTGTTCCTCCTGCTGCCCTGCAACGCCAACAAAGCCATCAAATCCCTGAGTTTATTCCCACAGGAGCAGTGTAACTGAAGGATATCTCCCTCGAGCAGGCACACAAAGTCACTCCCAACCTGAGGCTGGATCACCCGACATCCCTGTGCTGCAGCAGAGAACCTGGGAAAGGGCTTCTCCCTGATTTTCCCCTGTCTCGTGGCTTGCCTTTCACAGCAATAAATGAGTGAGAAAATAAGGCACTATCCAGCAATTTTCCCTCTTGCTTTCTAGACCTGTCTTCATTTTTTCTTTTGGATGGAAAACCTGATTTCATCCGTCTCACTGCAGGGAGGAGCTGAAGTGGTCAGGACTGTGCAGGACCTGGCTCCTGCCTGTGCCCAGGGGCTACCAGGGCAGCAACAGGGCATCAGCCAAGGCCTCTCTCTGCAGAGCCCTCTGCCCAGGGAACTGCAGGAGCAAAGGGAATCTCTCCTTTAGGCAAATCTCCAAAGGCACCCCGGCTGTTCCCCGGCCTCCTTCCTCTCTGGCAGCTCTGGCCCAGTGACCTCGCTGTGCGTTCACACCTCAGCCTCCAGCACAGAAGGGTCCCCAGTAAGACACAATTCCCTCTCCCAGCTTCAGGGACACAGAGGCTGCCACAGGAGCCTGAGCCCAGAGTGCAGGAGTGAAGGCAGCCCTCGGAAGTGCCACGAATCCCATATGGATTTAAGGAAGCCAAGCCTTCAGCAGGTTTGTCTGGCAAAGCTCGCAGGGCAAAAGGCGCGTTAGCTCTGCCCACAACTCCTGCTGCTTTTCCTTTGTCAAACGTGTTCACAGCATGCAACAGGGCTAAGGAGAGGGCTGGGAAAGTCAGAGGGCATTGCTGGTCAAGGTAAAGGAAAATTCAGTGATCTTTAGTCAATTTAAACTTATTTAACACAATTCAGGTAATACACAAAGTACACAAACACAACCAGATGCCAGCTGGGCTCAGAACCCTGGAGATCTTCACTCTGCTTGTGATTTTAGCTCAGATAAATAGGATGGAGTGGAAAGAAAACCTGACTTGAGAGCACCCAACAATTCAGGAACATGTTCATCCATAGGGATGTCACTTACAGGGTGTCTGTGAGGTTGCAGGGCTGCCACTTCCACTCGATCCTTGGCTCGGGATTCCCGCTTGCTGTGCACTGGATTTTGTGTTTGCTTCTCAATTCCACCCTCACAATCTTATCAAAATCTGTTTCCTTTTCATAGATCTTGGGTCTCTCTAAAGAAAAAAAAACAACACAAAAATGCAAATGAACAAATTTACATCCATAAAAGGTTTTGAAACATTTTGCTGGGAGAAGTGATGATCCAGTGGGGCTCCTGATGTTGTGGGGAAATTCCCAGCAGCTCTGAAAATACTCCTTCACAGAAACAAGGACATTGGTTGTGGTATTTCACAAAATACTTTGCAATGCTACCAAATTCATCCTAATCCCTTTCAAATATTGCTGTGGACCTGCTGGACTTCTGGAAAACTCATGCCATGGAACATCTCTTGGTCAGGGGCTGCAGGATCAGGATCAAAATGGGATCGGAGGGCTGATGTCACCTCCTGAGAGGAACCTTATCAAGCAGCTGCTGCTCTGCACTGCAGTCACCAGGTCCTCAGGGCTTTGAGAAAAAACACCTTTTTCATCTGAAATCTTTCCTTTTCTGTGTGTGTGTAACGTGCACTGGATGGAGGGGAGAGGAACGCGAGGAAGGAGTGGTGTGGGGAAAGCACTGGGAGAGAAATGCCAAGAAATTCTCACCAACCACAGGCCCATTAGAAATGTCACCGCATTACTCACATCTGGAGGGGCTGCAAGATCACACCCTCGGACTGGAAATCTCTCAAGAGCAAACTTTTTGTGACACTTTCAGGGCTGCTCGTTGCCAGCAGGAAAGAAATGCTTTGTCCTGTCTCCTTCCAGCTCCCACGGGAAGGCACGAAAAGGAGAAATAACGGGAAAAAAGCCCCAAAGTGAACTGAACTTTTCCTAACCTCGGACAGGGTGGGTTTGAGTTTGGGGTGAAAGCACAGGCTCTTCCCTTGTGCAGACAGCTCTGCCCATCCCTGGCCAGATCTCTTTGTCTGCTTCTCATAACAGGAAATCAAACAGATTTATTGGTGGGGTCCCTCCGTGGGACACCCCTGCGCAGCCAAGAGAGGCTGCTCTGCACCGAGGCCTTCTGACAAGCTGGGAAGTGAATGTAGATTAGATTTCTATTTTTTGGGTTAACTTATTTTTTCTGCTGTCAAGGAGGCCCCAGATATGTAAATATGAGCTATTGCCCACCTCATCAATCCAGAGCCCTTTCCCTCTTTTTTAAAAATAGTCTTTTTTTGCCTTCTAGCCCTCTTAGGAGAGGACTGATCCCATGTCTTGGTGGGACTCTGACTTGGCATTTCTCATGGTCAGACTCTGAGAGATCTTCTGACCTCACCAGTGCCTGAGAACACATTAGTATTTCCTTCTCCACCCCATGGAAGCATTGACTAGACTAGGTTCAGCCATATCCCATCCTGTCATAAAACACTGGCTGTTTAAAGGACCTCCAGTAAGTCCTGATTAACACTTCCCCTGAGAAACCCGAATGCTGGCCCCTGCTTGGTGTGGCTCTCGTTGAGCCGAGCTGTAGGGTTCCAAGTGCTTGGAGATTCCTGAGCGACTCACAGGACAAACTATTGGGACTAACAGTGAATTTCCTTAGCTGGCATCTCACTTCCCATCAATAAATTATTTCTGATCATAAAAATAATTCTGTAAATTCTCCCCAGAGGGAGAAGCACATTTTTTATTATCTCGGACGTTTTTCTTTTCAGTCTCAAATCCTGTGTTTGACATGTCTGGACTGACCTCAAAAGCGTGATTTTCACTTGGAGAAAGCCTCGAAGTTCAGTGTGAAAGGTTACACAAGTGTTATGTGAAAGGTTACTCAAGTGTTGTTTTTTTGGCTGTAAAAACAAAGCTTTACACACTTGGGCAGGGAGACCAGTGTTTGTGTGTGTGAAAGAGCATGGGGAGACAAGGATTGACCACAATCTTTTAATATCAGGACATTTTCCTACATCCTTGGCTGACTGTCATTTAAATTGTCCTTCTAAAAAAGAAATAATAATTTAACTTGATCCAATTGTAATAAGAACATACATGAGTGAGGAGTGAATTCTTCACTTTACAATTATGGCACGATTAAATATGACTTGAGACCTAAAATGAGACAAAATGATTCATCAATTGAAATAATCATTATTTATGATCGAGCAATTATTTTCTTTAGGGGTGAGGGGTTGGCTAGAAACGCCTCCCCATCTGTTCTTTCACATAACACAGAGTGGGGTGGGGGCTGATGGTGGGCACAAATCCAGAGACTGAAGAACTTTTCCAAGAGTCTGTGCCTTTCCCCTGCAGAGGTGGTGGAGGAGGTGGTGTCACCCTGCAGGTGACCCTGCTCACCTGTACAGGACGGGGACAGGGCCCTTCCACACCCCCTGTGCTCCCCTGTCCCTGCAGGATGCTGGCCCTGGGGCACTGCGGGTGCAGGGGGAAAGGGAGGTTCTCCTATGGGGGATATCTCCTGGGAGGAAGCCTTTCCAACCCTCTGCCCGCTGCCATGGCCATTTCACCTCTGGCTGTGCCCTGAGGGCAGCTGAAGCTTTGCCCTTCCCCTTGCTGGCCCAAACCCTATTCACAGCCGTTGCCTCCACGGGTGGTGGAAACCCCAGAATGGTTCCTGTGGTGTATATCAGCACGCCGGCACGCTGGCCGGGCTGGGGTGGCAGCAGCTTGGTCCAGGCGTGTCCCACACAAAGGGAGAGCACCCCGTGGCACCTCGGTGCCTCGCTAGCCAGCCTCCCAGCCCAACACAAAGGGAGAACACCCCGGGGCACCTCGGTGCCTCGCTAGCCAGCCTCCCAGCCCAACACAAAGGGAGAGCACCCCGTGGCACCTCGGTGCCTCACTAGCCAGCCTCCCAGCCCGTGCGGTGGAGAGCACGGAGCCCAGCGTGCCTGGCGCTCGTGGATAGCCCAGGCCAGCAATAA
>VWPU01016441.1:0-20512 GCA_013398955.1 Callaeas wilsoni | reverse complement strand
AGCGTGCCTGGGGCTTGTGGATAGCCCAGGTGCGGCCAGAAATAAATGAGCAGAGGTGGCCCTTCGACCGATGTTCCAAGGATTTATTAAGCGTCCTAGAAAGGGGGCCAGATGCGAAGAGCGCAAGATGAGAGACTGAGGCACTTTTTAAAGGATACAGGGAAGGGGGCGGGGTGACACCACAGGGACCCATAGGAAGAGGAGGAAGGCGGGGCAGGCCAGGACACCTTCCCTTAGGGGACACAAGGGGTGTCTGTCAACTGTAGACAGAACCACCCCTCAGGAATCCTAGGAATTCAAAGGCAGAAGCCGTCTTGACAGAATGGGGTTTTACTCTTTGGTACCAGCCCACCAAACCTGTGTTTCTGGGCTCTGTGGCCCCCTGGTTGGTTCATTCACCACAACAGTGGTGGGCCTGGCCTTTGGGGTTTGCTCAGGCTGGCTGGCTCCTCCCGGCTGGCCCCTGCGCAGTGTCCCCTGTGGACAGGCTCTCCCACCAGCCTGCTGGGGGGTTTCGAGGCAAGGCTGGCATTGCTGCGGGCACACCTAGCAGGGTTTCTCACTACCCCTCTCTATCCCCCTGCAGACACAGCTTTGCTCTCTCGTTCACGTCTGCGCGCTGAGCAGCGCAGGGATCGTGCACAAACCCTTATCCCTGCTCGTGCCCGGCGTGGGCAAGGCTGGGGGTGCAAACCCCTCTGCCAGAGCAGATCTTTCCCTACCCTTCCTTCCTTCTCTGTCCCACCTGGGCTTCCAGCGCTCCTCCGGGACCTGCCTGCTCCCCCAGCCTCTGCCCCAGCCCTTGGCCGTGGCCCTCCCCAGGCTCAGCTTTCTCAAGCAGAAGCCAAACAAACCTTAAAAGCTTTCCCTGGCTGCGTGGGGAAGGCGGGCCGCGCAGATGGCTTTAAATGTATCCAAATAAATGGCTTTTCGTCCTCTCTGGCTTGAAGTGTGATTGTATCCCCAGCTCGCCTTGCGAAGGTGCAATTGCTGCTGTGAGAGCTGACCTGAATAACTAAAGACTTGGCTGCTGCTGCACTGGGAAATGCAATCAAAAAGCATTTCTGCTTACTGTAGGTTTCAAATTGATCAGCATTATGCAAATCTCACCTTCCTCGCTGCTGTTATCTCCAGTTTGTGGCGTTAGGAGCAGATAACATGTACAAGGATTAGGACATTCACCCCTCTGCAGGGCTCTTCTCTCCCTAAATTCCTTGCAGGTGCCATGAGGGGTTGTACACTTGTCACCCAAAGGAGCATCCAAATATAGAGGACAGCACAGAGAAAGTTTATCTGCTTTTTGCAGAGAAACTTTGCTTTCCTTTCAGTGACCTCTGACTGAACTGCTATTTATGCACCTTCCCCACTGCCATTTAAACTGGCTTCGAAAAATCTTTTCACATTAAGCATATCATTAAAATAACATAGAGAGGCCAGGGAAGCATTAATCTCAATCTTAGGTACTTTGCTGGACATGGGGCTTCATTAAAACCCTTGATGGAGTTGCAACTTGTTTTCTATTTATCTTTTCTGTTTCCCAAAAACCAGAAAAAATTTGCACTTGGGAGCCTTCCAGCTGATGTTTGTACAGTACTTAATGGATATACAAATGAATATTCTGTAAGTTAGAGAGGGAACGTCCCAGTGCAGGCTTGGATGGGAAAGGGTAAAATTTCCCTTGAAGTAAAACCCAAAATGACAAAGTTGTCTGGGTTTGCTTCACATTTCTTTCCTTTCCTTTTTATTAAAAGGAAAGAAAGAAAAAAACCTGAGTGAAATATCTGAAAACAGTGGTCAGACTGATCACTGCATTGTGTTTGACCCTGGCTGATTTTGGCTGGGAGCTTTTCTGGGGCTGATTGTTGCTGTTCTGTTGTTTTTCCCATACCCTGCACCCAGAGCTGCTCCCAGGTGGGTGCACAGCCCTGTCCCCATGGTGCCCAGGAGGAAACAGCTGAAAGGAGTGGCCAAAACCTGTCTGGGAGTCAATACCACAGCCAGGAACAGAATTAGGGACAGGATTATGCCCCTGCCTAATCTGCAGCTGCTCCATTGTGACCTGCTGGAATGGGCTGGGAATGCCAGGGCTGGGAGAGAAGCAGGCACTTGGATCCTGGAGGAACAGATATTAAGAGACATCACGGGGAACTTGACCTGCCCCACAGGGAATTTTGGTGCTAAAATGGCAGTGCAGCTTGGATTGGGTTTTTCTGACCTGTGTCACTTCTGCATGTGTCTCTCTTCCCTGAGCAGGAGGAAGGCTCTTTTCCAGTGCTCTCCCAGAGCTGTCATTCACCCCCAGTGCAGCTTTGGGGCAAAAAATGGGGGTTCTCTCATCTGTCTCTCCCCTTCTTATTTTTTTTACAGAGTTCAGAAGCAAATGGGAGATGATGAACTGCTCATTTTAAGCAGAGCAGGCAGTTTTCTAGGATTTTGCTCTCTGTCCCCTTCGCCTGTATTCCAAAAATCAGTTAATGTACCGGCAGGCTGGCTGAGGGATGGCATGGGAAGCACGAGCTGCCACCTCCCCCCTCACTCTGGGTTTTAGGGGCTGTCAGACAGAGATTGCGGCTGCAAAGACGGGAGCTGAATGCTTCGGATCTTTCTGGCAAAGTCCAGCAGGGCCCCACCTTCCTCTTCCTAAAATTGCTTTGGCTCCTTGCAGCAAAATGAAAATAGCTCATCTGACTTTTTCATCAGGGGCTCTCCTGGGAGCTGCAAGTGTGCAGGGTTCGGATGATGTCAGGGAGAAAACTCTCCAGGATTTGTTCGTGATCAGTGTGCGGGAAAGGGCCGCTGCAGCCTCCGTGTGCTGCTGCAGTTTTCTTTCATAAATCTCCCAAAAAGAGTTGTTTCTGTCCTGCCTGTGCCTGATAACTGAGGCTGGAAGCATGGACTGGAGCACTGTGTCCTGCATCCATGGGCTACAGACATTGCTCCCAGAACCCAGGAGGAAAGCAAAGCCTTGGACTTGGAAACACATTGGAACAGTGGCTGGATGGGTTTTATTTTGGGATTTCTAGTTTCGCTCGGCTGGCCCAGGAGGTGGAAAACTCGATTTTCTGTTTTGACTTTTCCTGAGTGGCTCATCCTCCAAGGAGCTGGGCAGGAGCTGGATGTGCTCCACGAAGGAAACCCAGCCATGGCAGGACCCCGGGCCGTGCAGGCGAGGGAAGGGACAGCATTTGTGTGGCTCAGTCCTTCAGCCTGAACATCAGCTGGATTTCACCAAGAATCCAAAGAAATTCTTCCTCAGCGTTCAGCTCAGGGATTTCGGTGACCCTTCCGCACAGCAGGGACTGTGGGATGTCCCCTGTGTCCTGCACTGGCTGGAGCTGAGATCCCCCACCCTCAGGGCTCTTTTCCTCTGCCCTGGCACAGCGCAGACGCATTAACCTCGTCCTCAAGGCTCCTTCCCCTCTCCCAGCTCTGGGGGAGGTGATGGGGTTCTGTTCTCATGGATCACCACATATTTCTTGGCTTTCGTGGAGATCACTGGGGACTCCTTTGATGTCCACTCATCCCTTGCAAGCCAGGGAAGGTCAGGCACAGAATTGCCTTTGATTTTTAAACCAAAATATGAAGAGCTGGCCTGACTGCAGAGTAGGGCAATGTGTGCACCATTCAGTGGAGCTGCTCCTGCCTGGTAACAAATCGAGGTGTAACCAGGACCGTGCACCCCTTTCATTCCCGTCCTTCCCAGGAGAGGGGGAATTCACAGGATTCTGAGCTTCTGCTGCCCGCTGTGGAGGTTATTTCCAGCCCTTAATCCTGCTTTTCTTACAGATACAACACAAGCTTGGGGGATCAAGGACTCTATGAGGGAATGTAACTTCCCTTGTCTGGAGCAGCTGGAACCCAAAGCAATATTTGCTGGAACAGCCTTGAGGGAGCACAGGAGAGAAACTTTGGGACAAAGAAGAAAGGCAAAGTGGTGAAGGAGGTTATTCATCCCACTTTTGAATTAACTCGTGCCTCAGTACTCTCCTCACTCCCCAGGGGGTGGCCAGAGCACGCTGGCTGCTCCAAAAGGGCTCCGCAGGAACCCTGATGGACGCAGATGACTTGGACAAGGGTGAGGATGAAACACAGTCTGCTCGCCCAGAAATAGATTTGAGGGGGTTGTTTATGTTTTGTTCTGAAACCGCTTTGCACTCCAGCCCGGAATAACTCTTTTCTCCCACATTTCTCGTTCTTGGCTGGCTCAGATTTTCAGCCACCAGCTGTTTGCTAGGATTGTTCCTTCTCCTTGCTCCCTCCCTTCCAAATTCTTCAGGACATTATTTTCTTGAAGCTTTTCTCAATAAGAATTTAATCAAACAAAACAAAACCACAGCAACCCGCCGCTTCTTGGACAGTGTTTGATGTGTAAATATGTAAAGAAGGAGTGTTTTGAAAATGCAATCAGCTACCTCCTGGGGACTTCAGTCCTACAATGAGCCAAGGTGACTCCACACGGAGATATGCGCTCCTGCAAGATTAAATTCCAGCTGCAGTGGGAGCAGGGGTGACCAGAGGCACAGCTAAGCCACTTCTTAGAGAGGCAGTTTTGGAATAGCAGCACGATTCTCCTCCAGGCCAGGCAGCTCCTTGCTGGACCTTGTTCTCTCAGTTCCCACCTGCAGCTCTGGAGTTATTTGCCCATTTTGCTCCCTCTCCACTCCATCCCTCTGCAGGTACTCCTCAGTCTTGTGGCCAAATCAAATTCTGTGGGAAGTAGCTCCTCATGTTTTCTCATTGGCATGGAGTGAAACACCCTGTGCCCACAGCGGGGCAGGGATTGCTCCCGACTGAACATCCAGGAGGTGACTCCAAGGAGCCCTGCAGCAGTGCAGTCAGGAGAGACACTGCCCACAGGGCTCAGGCAGGGGACTTCTGATCTTGTTCTCATCCGGCTTAAAGGGTTTTCCTCTGCTGCCGTTATTAGTGAATAAAACACACTGCCAAAATTAATACAGAGCAGTTTGAGGGTCGAGCCCTGCTGCTGTTTATACTTTGTGAAAAACAATTCACAACAATATTAACTTCAAACTTCCTCTGCACCCAGCCCAAATATGCAGCTGATGGCTTTGTCACAGCACGCTGAGTGCCAGCTGAGTACCTGTGGCACATTAATGATGGATTATTGTGAAGACACTCTCAGGAGAGGGGGCTGTGTGATTACTGATCATTTCTGCACTGCAGTGTCCCCTTGCAGCAACAGAAAACATTCAAATGACATTTATCTCCTCATTCCAAAGTCTGGTTATGTAATTTTCCCTCTTCTCTTTAACAGTGTGGATAAGAACTTGCTCCCTTTCGCAGATGCACCTCTGAAATGAAAGGCTGGCCCTGGATTTGGGGAGCAGAACTGTTGTTCAAACAGAAATTGCTCCTCACTCTCAGGGTCCGTGGTTATCACTCAGCAGGAGGTTTTCCACCTTTTAGACACGATGCAAAAGTGATAACTCCAACCACTGCGTCCACCTGAAGCCCAAGAGGATTTTTCCATCAGCTCCACTAATCCCTGTGTTCAAACCCCAGCTTCAGTAATTGCAGGCTGCCTATGGTTCTGAGCAGAGACATTAATCACACCTCCAGCCCAGAGGTGGTTTCTTTCAGGTAATTCCTGCAGAAAGGGGCTACAAAGTGTGTTTTTGTCTCCTTCTCTTGTCTCAGAGTCTGCTAGAACTCCAAGCAATTTAATCTATTCAGGTGTGATACCAAGATATCAGTCATGATGGCTGGAGATAAGATGCCAGGTTATTTGTGGAGAGTTAAGGGAAAAATTCCAATCTGCTTTCAGTTTGGAGCCTCAGAGTATACTTGAAGGGAAAGCAAAGGGTGCCCAGATCTGAAAAAGCAGCTCCTGAAAAAGCTGTCCCTGCCTTCTGATGGGAAGCACAAGAGAAAGGGCAGTTTGGAGATGCTTCAAGAGCTAAAATTGCCCTTTTTGGGCTCTACCCACGTGAATCTCAGTGAAATGAGTCTCTCCTGGGCTGAGTGCTTCACACACAGCACGTCAGGGTGGTGCTGCAGGGAAGAGCCTGGCAGGGAGGGCAGCATTCCCTGGGTGCTGCAGGGAAGAGCCTGGCAGGGAGGGCAGCGTTCCCTGGGTGCCTGGCAGGGATGGCAGCGTTCCCTGGGTGCTGCAGGGAAGAGCCTGGCAGGGAGGGCAGCATTCCCTGGGTGCTGCAGGGAAGAGCCTGGCAGGGATGGCAGCATTCCCTGGGTGCCTGGCAGGGATGGCAGCATTCCCTGGGTGCCTGGCAGGGAGGGCAGCGTTCCCTGGGTGCTGTGTGCCAGTCCTGCTGCAGCCAAGCAAACCCTCCCTGTCTGCAGCCTCCAGCTTCCACCCACAGCACCCTGGGCAGGGCTTTCCCTGGCCTGCTCTCATTCCCTGAATTTCTGTCACCAGAAAAGAGACACTTGCTGTGTGTTTTTCATGTGCATCACCATGGGACAGCTGGGAACGCTCCTACAGCTGCTAGACTTTGAGAAATGGGGGGTTTGCAATTAAATAATGACTGCTGATGAAGCCTTTGCTGGGCTGACTCCTGGAAAGGCTGAGGAGGAGCAGCACTGTGTGAGAGACGGGGTGCCCCGAGCTTGGACACACCATGGCCATGAACAGCCTGTGCTGGGATGGTTTCATCCTGAAATAGCATCTTGCTGATACAAAAAGGCTCTGTTTGTTTTTGGTTGCCTATTTGGGGAATGGCAGCTCCTCAAGGAAATGCTCTCTTCTGCACGCAAACATCAATATTTACCTTGACAAGATAGTTTATTATCATTCTTAATTTTCTCTTCCTTTGAACGTTTCCGTTCTCTGAAGAGGCAAAGCCATTGTGTGGAAAAACAATCTCAAGTGGACAAATTATGCAGCTTAACACGTTTCTCTTGCTCAGCTGAGCTGCAGGACCTGACCATGAGCATGTTCTTGGCTCCCTCCACTCCTAAATCACACATTAATTTATGTCTTATTTCAGGTTTTTTTAGCTACCATATCTTATTTAATATTTTCAATAGGTCAGATATGCCTAAGTGACAAGTTTTCCATTTTTTAGGCATTATCCCTTTCTGAAAGGTAAAATGAGACAGAGCTGCTGGAAGTGACATGGTGCAACAATACATAAGCATATAAAAATTGGAGAATCGAGAATATTTTTAGGTGTAAAGAGGGTAAGGAGAGAAGAATTCACCACAGAAAAGAAAGCAAAACTGTCTCAATAACTACTCACTGCCCAAGTGGAAAATATAAAGGGAAAGCAGAGCTAACTTTTGCTGAACTCCTACATGACCTCATAATTCAATCTCTTTTGCCAAATTCAATGGATTGAAAAGAGGCAGTGGATGTGCAAAGAGACAATGTCCTCCATTATCCAGCAAGGGAGGGTAATAAATGGCATTCCAATATCTATTTTCCCTCTATGGCAAGTGAACCCGCTTCAGTGCACACCACGGTTTTCTCCAAATTCCCCTGAAAATGAACCTGTCCCTCAACTGCTCCCAGCAGAGAAGTGACAGAACAGAAACTACAGGCTCAGAAAGCGGATCTGGAGCAGGATGATGGACAGACATAAAAGCCAGGGCAGCTTCTCCAGCTCCTTCCGTCAGCCCCACTGGGACTCTTCCTGTCTCGGCAGATGTTCTCCCGTGCTTTGCCCAAGATGCTCTTAAATCTCAAGGGATAAAACTTCCAGCCCTTCTCTTGGGAAACTCTGCCCCTAGTTCTAAGAGCTCTCTACTCAATATCCTCCCAAGCTCCTATAAAAATGGGAAGTTGGTGCCCTTTCCAGGCATTTCCACCTCCCTGTGTGGAGCCACTGTCCCGGCACTCGGTGCTGTGGCTGTGGGAGGTGCTGTGCCCCAGGGGAAGGGACTTTAATGACCCAGGGTCACGCTAACTCCTCAGAGCAGCTGAAATGAGGGGTTCAGTGGTTCCTGAGGGAGGTGCTCATCCCTGTGCAGTGCTAAACCCTGGGAAGTGCCAGCCATTCCTGCTGGCTGCCGCAGTAGGATCACACAAAACAGGATAAATAACCCAGTCCTTACCTGTCACCACCAGCTGCATGGTGAGGTTCTTGTAGAGGCCGTATTTGGGGTTGCTCAGGACGATGGTGTAGTTCCCAGCATGTTTTGGTCTCACATCTCGTATTCCCAGTCTGTATTTCAGTGGATCCGGCTCGTAGCAGGTGTGGTTGTCCTTGATCAGTTTGCCATCCTTGTACCTGTTTGGGAAGTTCCACCAAGGCTCATCACGTCCCTGTCATCCCTCAGAAACCCTGTCACCCACATTAGGGGGGATAAAGGGTCATCCCAGCAAGGGAAATGCAGGTCTGGAATCACTGCTGGGATTGGATATTTATTCCTGTTACCCTTCCACACCAGAACTGATTCACATCTCCAGTGGTCTGGGATGGATTCATTCCACACAGAAAAAAGATGTTTTATTGGGTCCGAGTAAACAGTGCCTCTCACACGCTCAACTATGATCTAAATGCCCTCAAGTGAAGCTGGATAGGCAACACCAAGTGTGGGACATCATGGAGCAGCAAAATGTGTGTCCTTAGTTTTAAAGAAAGAGATTAATTCAGCAGAATTGTCTCTCAGATGTCTGTGTGAGCCTTTACTGTTTCTGAAAAAGTTAAACTCTGTGACCTGGAGAAGGTTGGTCCATAGGGACCTCAGCGAGGAGTTCCCAGCCTGGAATATTCCCCCAGGGCAGGAGAGCAGCATCTGCCCGAGAGGCTCCTCTTCACTGCTAACCCCACACGCAGGTTTATGGTTAGGAAATAGGCCGGGCTTTGCCACACACGGAGCTTTAGGCTTGGTGAAAGGATGTTGGGGCATCTCCCACTGCCTGAGGATGCTGGAAACTTCCTTTGCAGTCGTAAAAACAACCATCCTGAGAGACCTCCAACATCAACAGCTGGGGCTCCGAGGGAAGGCAGCTCTGGTGGTCCCAGGCAGCCACCAAAGAGCTCCACGCTGAGCCCAGGAACAAAGGCTTGGCAGGGAGAAGGGGTCAGTCCCCACTTCTACTCCCCAAACACCCCCATCCCTAAATAACAGCAGCAATTAAAGACACCTCCTGGCACTGATTCCACTAAAATTAGGGGATTTCATGTTATTTCACTGCTAATAAAATGCAGCAAGGCCGGGCCTGAGCAACTTTTTGCTGCCTGCCAGGCTCTCAGCTGGCCAAGGACAGGTGTTCCAGGAAATGCCACCTTCTCTGCCAGGACAGGCACCACCTGCCAGCTGTCCCATGGGATTTAATGCAGTTAAAGATGTAAAGGGCATTGGATGGGGTTGTTAAAGACAGAGCAGGAGACAGGACAAGTGATGAAAGGGTAAAGAGAGACTCAAATGTCTCCTGGAGTTGCTGTTGTGTTGCCCCTCCTGTTTAGCAGATCCATTGCAGTCCTGGTGGAGCCTTTAACTTGCTCAGGAGGATTCACTGCACTGTCTGCAAGGATCTGCTGGCACAGGATTGCAGGACATTATTTCAAAGTTCTGGAGAGAAACAATTTCCTATGCTGAAAATACGTCCTTTTCCTATAATCCCCTGTCCCCTTGCAGACTGACTGCTGCTGAAGGTGAACAGGAAACCCTTCCCCCTGAGCTTTCTCCTTGAATATCCCAAATCATCCTGTGTCCAGGGAGAGTGAAACACACATTTTCCCTGCAGGGACCTTTCTTGCATGGCTGGGAGAGACAAACAGCCTGGGAGTGAGGGATGGCTTGCCCAGCCTCCCAGAGCCCGGGCAGCCCGGAGCAGAGCCACAGCTCCTCAGCAGAGCTCAGCCCACGGCTCTGAGCATTCCCAGCTCCCAGCTCTGACCGGTGTGGTGAGGAACAGTGGTGATCTGTTCCACACAGGATCCCTGAAGGAGGTCAGGCATTCCTGCTCTTGAGGGGGGCACTCACCAGGTGACAGTGGGCCGAGGAAAGGCGTCCACCTTGGCAGCCAGTTTCAGGGACTTGTGTCCTGAGGTAATCTCGTAGTAGGGCCCTTTCTTGTGTGACACCGTGATGTAGGGTTTTTCTGGGAAGAGAAATGAGCAGGGAGACATGGAATGGCAGCTCTGCCGCAGGACAGAGCTCGCAGTGTGGACTGCTCTGTTCCCACACGGGATTTTTTCCAATACAGATCCAAATGGATCAGGCTGTTCCCTCAGCTCCCCAGTGCAGCCCAGCCCCAGCCTGGAAGGGCTGTTGCCACATGAAGGAATTCACGTGGAAGGCAGAGGATATGCACCGGCATTGCCCCTGGATCAGTGTGGGAAATGCCTGGGGCATCTCTTGTCCATGTGGAGCCAGCAGGATGGATTTTCCAGGGCCTCAGCAACCACACGTGGTGCCAGCTTCTTCAAACAGTTCGGCTCCCTCAGACATGACAGAACCCCAGAACGGTTTGGCCTGGGAGTGACCTTCAAGCCCATCCATTCCCATCCCTGCCATGGCAGGGACACCTCCCACTGTCCCAGGCTGCTCCAAGCCCCATCCAGCCTGGCCTTGGACAGTTCCAGGGATCCAGGGGCAGCCACAGCTTCTCTGGGCACCCTGTCCCAGGGCCTCTCCATCCTCACAGAGAGGAATTTATCCCAATATCCCACCTAAATGTACCTCTTGAATCTGTTGGAAGACAAAAGTGCTGGGAGCTGACTCTCATTGACTAATTAGAGGCTATAGATAATTAGTGGATGTTTTAACCGGCTGAATTTGTCCCTAATGCCATTTCAATGGACAGATTTTACAGCCTGGCATTATCCTTTAAGCTTAGCACTCCTGGTGGCTGGTGCATCCTGCAGCACTCACCGTACACGGTGACGGTGACGTTGGCCTCCTGCCTGGTGGCATTGAATGTCCTGCAGATGTACACGCCCCCGTCTGCCATGGTGACGTTTTCGATGGTCAGGCTGCTGCCAGCTTTGTACACGACATCACTCTTGTCCATCGCTCTCCTGGGGTGAGGGTGCTGGGAGTCATGACAAAGAGGGTCAAAAAGCAGCCTAAACTGGATTATTGTGTTCCCCCTTTCAAAGGCTGCCAGTAAAGAAAAGCAGTGATTCATAGCAAAATGATCACATCTCCCCATCACTGAAATAAATAATATAAAAGGCAAATCAGCAGGAAGAGCTCTTGTGTGAAGTTTCACTATCAAGTCTAATAAGAGAGAGAAGCAGAGTGGAAATGTGGCACTTTGTGCTGAAATCTGGGCAGGCAGGTACATGAGGGGATGCATCCCAGCCCTTCTGCAGGACCAGATCCCAAGGATCTCAGGGCAAAACGGCTGCAGGGTCACAGCTGTGCTCTGAGGGTTTGGTTTTGAGGGTTTTTAAATTTATTTTGGTCACAGTCAGTATTTTTTCTGTCTTAAAACCTCTTGCTTTCTAAAAGAAATATATTATGACAGAAATATAATATATTATGACAGCCAAGTGCCAATGCAAATTCCTGGAGAATTGTAGAAAGCATTATTGCTTTCAATAGGATTTTGATCCCAGAGATTTGGCCAATGAATTTTACATTTATAATGTTAGAAATATAAGGAGAGTTCACAGGAAAACAACTCTTTTCCACCATACGAGGTTCAAGAAACCAAATTCAGTAACACTGTAGTGCTTGCACCTCTATAAATTCTGTGTTATATTTTCTGTAGTTTCCTCACCAAAACTAACTCAGACATTCTTTTTATTAAGGAAACAAATAAAAATTAATCAGCTTTTAGGAATCACACTTTACACCTTCCCAAAAGGCTCGAATGCTTCTTTACAATATGTATTTTGCTGAACTAAAAATCAAAAAAACCCAATTATTTTAATTCTCAGCACCAAACAGACCCACAAGTAGAATCTCAGACAAATGAACCGATTTGGGAAATGATCCCACTCTGTTTTGGTTTTTTCTTTAGGAGAAGTGAGAGGGTTTAGTACCTCAAATGTTCAGTCTCTTACTTATTTCTCCTTCAAATTTGGCACTTCTGTATTGTATCCACAGAAAGCTCAAGACCCACACTCAGAATTTAGATTTCATTCTTTGAGGACAATTTCCACAGGTTCAGTTGTGTTTTCCTTTGCTTTTTCCTACTTCATAAATACCAAAACAGATGGCGAGATTGACAACTTACAACCTGCCTTTGAGACTTGTCACTGTGAGCCAGCCAGGACAGAAGGAATGAGGGAGTTTTTTTTCCCAAAAAGAAGGAAACACTCCTGGCTTTTCTTGCCAGGGTTTATTTAGCCTGAGGTTTGCAGTTTAATCTGCAGGTTCAAGAAGGGCAGAGAAGTTTTAGATTCATCCAAACAAAAAGTTCAATCAATGACAGGCTTATAAATGGTTGGATAACTTCAGAAGAAGTAATAATTAGGTTTTCTCAGCCCTGTGGATTTTGGGAAGAGGGGGAGCACAGGGGTTCCATGCACTCACTGTGCCACGGGGACACGTCCAGATGAACTCGATGCGCCCGTTGATGAAGGTCTCTGCTTTGCACTCCAGATGCAGAGTTTCTCCAACCAGCAGCTTTTTGGGAGTTGCCTTCAGAGCCAGGTTCTGTACTCTGCCCTCTGCAATGGAAGAGGCAAAGCTGTGACCAGCAGCACTCCCTGCCTCAGGGCGGGGCGCACCAGCTGATCCCTGATCCCACGGACACAGTCGGTCAGGAATGGCTGCTCTTCCTTGTGCCATGGCTCCAACCCTCTCATCTGCTCCACAGGAAGAGTTTCCAAAGGTCACTCGTCCTTCTGAGGGCCTCAATACCAGAGGATCCCCTTGTGCTGGACATGAGACACGTTCCTCCTGCCCTCTCCTGCCCAGCTCCCTTTCCTTCCCCAAATCCCTGAACGGGATCCCCAAATCTCTGAATGGGATCCCCAGATCTTGCTCTTGCACATTTATCAATGCCTTAAATACATCAGCTCTGAAGGTTCATCACTTTTTTGTGCCCAGTACCAAAGCCACACCTGACCACTGGCAATAACACAAGAGAGAAAGGGATCTCCTGTGTCCTTTTGGGCTGCAGAGGGATGGCCTAAGAGGTTTTGTAGGTTTGCATTCATGATTTAGAAAAAAAATTGCTCTAACAAGGGAAAAAAAGGAGAAAGACAGAGATTTACAGGACTTTTATTTGGCTGCCACACAAATTTACAAGCCTGTTGCTCAAAGTTGAGTGCTGATTGTATAGAAGGATGCCGTGAGCTAATGGGAATGAAGTCCCAGTAAATAGAAGATATATGAGGAGATAAAGAACATACATGGAAAACAAAAGAAAAATAAATTCTAATTGGTTTCATATAAATGCCCAGCACTCAAAAATTTAATGTTTAGTTGCTTCAAATTCAGATTTTAATTATGAGCTGAAGCTCAGCTCTAAATCCAAGGGAAATGGTGTAGTACATCACCAAGAGAAAATCTATAAAGAAGCAAAGATGTGAATTAGCAGTGAGATTTTTATATGATGATCACACGTGGCTAATGACCAGAAGCAAAAAGAAAGCTGCTATTTGGTTTATCCTGAACCAGCAGTTGTTTTAATGTAAATACAGCTCAATCCAAGCAAACAAAGCCTTGGTGGGGTTTGAATAAAACACTCCTGTTTCGTACCACCTCAGCACTTGGTAATTTTTCAAAACCAGGAGTGGCTCCAATCCAAGTTCTATTGAATAGGGTGAAAAAAAGGAAGAATGAAAGACCATTGAGCATTCCAGCTTGGGCTTGCTACAGATGCAGACCAGTGAGATCTATCAGATATAACTGAGGCTAAGCAGGAATAAGAGCCAGGAGCTCCCTGGGCACAGAGGCTCGGTGGTGGTCCCTGGGCACTCACCCAGTCTCTGGGCCAGGTAATAGGAGTTGAAGACGCTGCCGTTGACGTGGGCCGAGCACGTGAGGATCCCAGAGTACACAAAGGAGTGGGAGGGGATGACAAAGCCTCTCCTGGCGTCCCACACCATCCTCTTGAAGTTGATCTCCACGGAAGAAGGGTACTGCAAGGGAACAGATGAGGAGTGAGGATTCCCGGTCCCCCTGGAGCCAGGGCTGCTCTGCCTCGGGGGCACGGCAGGGCTTCGACCTTCCCGAGGGCTTGGGGGTCTCTGTCCTCACGGATCTGAAGCAGCAGCAGCCTGAGCACACAGAAGAGCCCTCCCAAGTAGGGCTGTTTTAACAAACTTAACACTGGGGCATCCTAACGGGGATTTTGATTCAGGAGTCCCAGTCCTCTCAGATCTCATGTGTGGGACCCATTTCTCTCATCCCTTCTCTGGAAATTATTCCTTCTCTGGAAATCATTATTCCCATCTTATTTGAATTTTGTGAGATGTTTCTTCCCAGTGCCACGTGGAGCTACCACACATTTTCCTGGCATCTCATTGTGCTTTAAAAACCTGTGTGAAGTTAGACTCTCCTCAAATGAGAATTATTCACTCACTCACCTGACTGCAGTTATCTACAAGTCTGTGGCCACTCCTCAGATTCTCTCTATACCACAGAAAGGGGGGAGACACTCTCAGAACACCCCGTGGATCCCCGCGGAAGCAGCCTGGGTGACTTAGGAGTGTAAATCGCAAAAATAAAGGGACTACGGCATTTTTTGTCCTAAATTTATAAATACTTGTAATGTTCTGAGATTCCTGAAAAAACACTCTCAATTCTGCTTATGAGGAAGAAGTGCGAATAGAAAAGGAAAATGTGGAAAATAAACTAGACCAAAGTTAATTTAACGAGAATGAGCCCTCCTCTATCTACCCTCGGACAGAACCAGTGTCGAGCAGCTTGCCTTTTGTTGGGGGGAATAATCAATTTATTGTTGTTATTATTAACAGGCAGGAAAATCCTCTATTTGCTAGAGAGAATGTAATATACTTTCAAAAAATTTTGAAAACCCTGAATTATAATGTAAAAAAGAATGATGTGAAATTAAAAGAACTCCCTGAAATGCCCCATTTCAGGTGTTTGCAGGTGGGGGAATGGAAGCACAGGTAGCTCTGGCTTCCCCAGCAGGACACAGGAAGGCTCGTTAGGACTGAGGATGCTCTTTGGGAATGTTGAGATCACTTTTGCCCAAAAAATGAAAGGTTTTCATTGTGCCTGCAGTTACCTCATAATAATTAACTTTATTTGCTTCTCCCTCCTCCTCCTCCTCCTCATATCCTGGCTGCTCAAAGGTGGGGCAAGTGGAGGTTTTCCTTTTCAGAGAGAGCTTGTTTTAGAGCCTGTTTCAGCTTTGGGAGCTAACCAAGGGACTGAAAGCAGGAGTTTCACCCCCGATGGAGCAGTTTTGCTCCTATTCCTGTTGTGTGCAATTCCTGTTTGTCTCCAAACAACCAGGACTCTGGCTTGGCAGTGCAGCTTAAATTGGATTCAGTTTAAATAACGCTCCTGTTCCACGGAGCTTGCAGCTTGGGGCTCTGAACATGAGTGACCGGGCTGGCTTCGGTTTGGGTCAATTGTTGCAATTCCAGCACGGACCAAACCCAAAGGAATTGTGCCTGAGGAGCTGGTGATGCTGCGTGGGGAAGGGGGGCAGCCAGACAGTCGCTGTCTCTTGGAGCAGCATCTCTTCTGACAGCAGTAGGAAACGAGGATTTCTTGTAAATGCTTTTGAAATAATCAAGCTGTGGCATCTCTGTTTAGAACCATGAGGAAAAATAAGAGAATTTACAGAAAGAGATCTCAGACCTGAGGCTTAATCATGCTTTAGCACTCATGAAGGTCAAAGCTGGAAGTGGCAAATGCACACTGAACCAGATCAGTGACTAAACAGATCTGACAAGACTGAAAAAGCTTCTTTTGCCTCGAATTAAAATCACGTTAAGCAAAATTAAAAGTCTGAGTTGTGTGTCTTAGCACGAGTTTCTTAATATCAGAGATGATACTCTGAGATAGCTGGGGTGTGCTTAGTATTAGCAAGAGGTACCTTTCTCTGTGCATGTTTAAGGAGAGCGCAGTGATTTTAAAGTATAATGGTAACATAAGGAACTTAATTTACGGTGGCAGAGAGTCCATTTTCCACAAGAATAATAAAACGTGATAAAGCTGAACTTCAGGGTTTGGCAGCTCCACTCCCTGATGGCTGGGGGAAGAAAAAATAACCCTGCTCAGGAGGCCCTTTTCAACAACCACACACAGATTAAATGTCTTCATAAAATATTCACAAATACCTATTTAAACAATCAAACAGAAAAGCGTCAATGCTGCTCGAAGGAAATCACAGTGGCTTTCCTCCCTTTGAAGCGCGTTGTCTCCTGGAGATTAAATTTGGAAGGAGAGGATGTTCTAAATTTGTCTGATGGCCTCGCTCACCTCTCGTCCCCGACGCTCACCTCCGCCCGCTTCCTCCCGGCGCGGGAAGCCGCCACCTTGGCGCTGTGGAATTCCCAGCCAGGGCCACGCCAGCGGTGCCATCCGCGCCTGCATCCCGGAGCTGCCCGGGGCGCGACGTGCCAGCGATCCCAGCCCTGGAGCGCTCCTTGGGAGCCCTGCCCGAGCTCGGCCTCCCTGCCCCGCGCTCCAGCTGCTCTGCCTCGGAGGGGGAAATCTCCTGGGGACAACTTTTTGTGGGAGAGATTTCGGTGGAGGTTTCGTTCCAGCGGCAAGGCTGCAGTTTGTGTTCGGAGAAATGACTGGGAATTTAGCTGGGAAGCAGGAAGAGCAGGGCTGCCCATAAATAAGGGGATAAATGTGGGGGTTCCAAGGCCACCCTGAGGCTCACGTGGTGGTGCCAGGGTCAGCAGCACCGCTCCAGCCATGGATTTGGTGGAAGCAGGCTCAAATCAGATGGGGATGTTTCATTCTTATAGCCAAGGAGGGAAGGTGATAACACTTATCCAGCCTAAAATGGTAACTGGAGAGGAGCCTCGTTCCCCACTTTAATCCCTGCTGACAAGATTTCAAAACAGAGATCTCCAAAGCGATAAGGCCCCTGCTGTCCCTCTGCAGCTCTACTGGGAACGCGCCGTGGGTCCCAGCAGGAGCCGCGGCGCTGTCCCAGGCCCCGTAATTCCATGTGCTGCCTCCCAGGAGAAGGGGACATCTAAGGCATGGAACTGCCACGAGGAGCAGAGGTGCTCAGACCCCTCTCTGCCATGGCCAGGACGGCCTCATCCCTCACAGCCCCTCCAGAACAGGCTGGAAAAGGGGCACAGGATGAGCTCCTGTTCCCATTAAGATTTCCTGAGCCATCAGCCTGGCAGAGGAATGGAAAGGCCCAGAATTCCTGATGTAAAGTGCAGGATTAGAGCCAGGAAACCTCTGTGCTGTTCCCCACTCCAAGACAGGCTACTGTGGAGAGCAGTTCTGAAGCCCTTTAAATGAGTGACTCCATTGATTGATCAGGGCCCAGACCTTAAATTTCCATTTTTATTATCTCAAAAATCCTTGGCCTCCACAGACTGTGCTGTAACCTTGGCATTCAGGTGTAACTGCTGCCAAAGGGATGGATGTTGGAGCCATCTATTCCCAAGGCTGAAACTTGGTTTGAATTGATGAAATGAAGCAAAAATGGGCAACTGTTCTGAGGAGGTTCAAGGTATAAAGGAAACTTTCAGAGAGAGCCAGGTGTTACACAAAGAATTTTGAAGGAAAATAGTGCTTTATCATCTACCTTTGCCAATTTATGGAGGGACATCACCCACAACATGAGAAAAATATGTGATCAACTCAGCCTAATCCCCAAAACATCTTTTTACCCAGTTCAACAGTAACACGCTACAAGGACAAGTCCATTTTTCTGGATTTTCAGTGCCTTTGCTATTTTTTATTGCATTTACCCAGCTTCGCACATCTTAATTGGTGTTTTTGCCCACTGTGTTGGCAGCCTGGACCTTGAACGGCGCTACTCTGAAGCCGTCTCTTACCTGGGTGAGCTTGGGCCGGATGTCTGGCGAGGTGACGCGGCAGGGGATCACCACCGTGTTCTTGTCATCGACGATGTAGATGATGTCGGGGTGTTCCGAGTGCATCTCCACGAAGGGATTCCTGTAGTCTGCAGGGAAAAGAGCATGGGTTTGGAAAGCTGCTCAGCCACTGGAAGGGCACAGCAATGTGGCCACTGAGCTGCCCAGAAAGGTTCCCTTGGGGTCAGGACATCCAGTGATATCCCGCTTGTGTGCAAGTGCCGCTGTCACACAGGGATTAGGGCCAGCGACCAATTCCTTGGGTTTAGCCCCATGCTCCTCCAGAAATTGCCCAGAATGGCACATTTCTGTGCAGGTACATGGAAAACTACATGGATTACCACCGGCTCAAGATGCCAAGACACTTCTGGGCCTTGTGAGCCCTCCTGCCCTTCATCTGGGGATATCAACATGCATTTCTTGACTGATGACCACAGCCTTTGCTTTAGGAATACCATGGAAATAGCCAAGTGCGGTCACTTGGAATTAACCCTCAGAGAATCAGTTTGGTGCAGAGCTGGAGCTCCTTTGCCCCACAGCCCAGCCCAGTTTCACTGTCAACCACACCAAGGCGGAGATGGACACAGCAGAGTGGCACTGCTGCCTTTTGTGGGGTTTGTAGCTTCATTTTAGCTCTGAGAGCTGGGAATTTTGTCCTTAGCAGACAAAACGAACCGTGGGCTTCATCAGGAGGAGAGCAAGTGTTGGCTGGAGCTCTGTGTGTGTCAGAAAGGCCACGTGTGAGGTGATGATGGTGTTTTACAAACGGCATCCGGGGCACTGTGCAGGGACCAGAGATGTGGGGTTTGTGTGGGGAGCTGGGACGAGGGGCTGAGCACGAGCACTGAACGTGAGGCAGACACAGACCCAAAATCTGGATGATTCCTCTAATTTCTAGTAGTGTCTTTTCATGCCAGCTTTTCTTCCACGCCATTGGTTTGTTCTGGCTGTGCTTTGGAGTGAAGGCATTGCAGGAAACGTTATGTGAGAGAGATTAATTAGAATTAAAACATTAGATCTCTAATCTCCCCACATTTAGGAAGTTTCAGATACACATCTGAACTTTATGGTCAGGCAGGCCCTGGTTCTAATCAAGCCTTGAGCTGAGAAACCTGATCTTTGAACCACAACTTTGTAGCTTGGTCCAAGCCCCAAAACAAATAGGAAATATTTATACTCAGTCCAGTGACTTGTGCACTTTCCCAAAAATGCTAAATTCTCCTGTTGAGTCACATTATGAAAATGTGTTTAGTGTTTGTCCCTGAGCTGCTTAATCCCTCTGCAGTCTCGCTCTCCAGTTGAACCACACTGGGAGGTATCAAATGTGACAATATTTTTGTTTTATTCTACTTTTAAAAAAGACACTGGATAATTAAAAGAAGATCCTTGGGTTATTTGTGATAGGAAAAAGCAGAGAAAGTAGATTTTTGTGTATTTGCAACAAAGGGCAAAGAAGTGTCAGGGGAAATATAATCACAATTACTTCTTCTCCTGTGGAGAAAAGGAGAGAACAATGAATGTGCCACATGACAGGGGATGGACAAAGGTTTAGGATGGGTGGAAAAGGGTATAGGATGGATGGATAAGGATATAGGCCAAGAGGAAACTTGCTGGGAAAAAAAGAGCTTCCCGATACCAAACTATTCACAATTCAGGATCAAATTTTTAGTGAAAAGATGGAAGCACTGAATTTAAAAATATTTATTTTTTGCCAGTATTTTTAGAAGGAATTTCAGAATAGCACTGTTTGTGTAAGGAGTAAAATACATCAAAAGAAGGCAGCTAAGCAAATATTAAATAATCCTAAAATGCAGGAAAATATTGAACTGTGCAATGATTGATGTATCTTAGTCAACACAGAATAAAATGTCTCAAAAATATTTCCTGTTCAGGGAAAAAATATAATTATTTAACCCCATTCTCCACCATCTCTCCTGAACTCCAAGACTCATCTCTACCAAATTTTCAGATTCACAAGAGACCTAAAATTAATCTACCTTTTTCCAGCTGCAAATAGGACAGATATGGTGCTACTGATTCACCTAATGGGAAGCAGGGATTTACAGGGTGTGTGACAGGAGCTGTATTTCAGTCCTAATTGATTTTTAATAGCAGCCTGCTCCTGCATTGCCATATGTCCAACCAGGGGCTGGAGATAAACTATCCCAGATAAGCTACAATCTGAAGTGGAAGCCAAAATAGATAAATCTGGCCTTCTACCATCACTCTTTGAAATCTTGATGGTATCTTAAAATCACTGTGCACTTAACGGCAGCAAGAGGCAGTTTTGGGGTGATAAAGACTGGGAAAAGGAAAGGATGGCTTCAGCTGCAGTGATTGTTAATCACTCGTGGATATCGGGTCTCCTGGGCATCGTTCTCACTTGGTTTTGAAGAAAAAAAGAAAAAGATTTTCTATTTTATGGGTTCTCCTCTTTGCGAAAACAGTGGGGTGTCCTAGAGCAGATGGCAGTGATTTGTGTGATCTCAGTGCTTTGGGTTATCTCAGTGCTTTGTCCAGTTTATGCCCGAGCTTGGAGAATTCCCTGCCTGTGAAAGGGCTTTTCCCTCCCTGTTTCCATCTGCAGTATCAGAGCTCTTGAACAGGTGAGGACACCTGTGAGGGGACACCTG
>VWPU01016440.1:58517-115765 GCA_013398955.1 Callaeas wilsoni | reverse complement strand
CCCCCATCCCCGGCGCGGCCCCGCCCCTTTCAGCCAATCACATGAGCGGGCGCGGGGGCCGCCGGGAGCGGGCGCTCCCCGAGGGGCTCGGCTGAGGCGCAACATGGCGCAGCATTCCTGGCGCTGAGCGGGCGCTGAGCGGGGTCGGGGCGGGAGCCGCGGACAGACACTGGCCGGGGAAGGAGGGAGGGAATAATCCGGAGAATTGCGGAGAAAGGTGGCCGGGCCGTCTCGGGTGGCCCCGAGCGGCGGCGATGGCCCAGTGCGTGCAGTCGGTGCAGGAGTTCATCCAGGACTCGTTCGTGCCCTTGGTGGCCGCGCTGTGCAGCGAGGAGGCGGAGCGGCTCACCCGCAGGAACAACCTGAGCTTCGCCGAGCTGGTCAGGCCCTTCTGCCGCCTCACCTCGGAAGGTCGGTGCCGGGAGCGGAGCGCGTTGTTTACACGGGGCGGGGGAGGCGGCGCCGCCGCTCTCTTGCGCCCGCGGCCTCCGGGGGCCCCGCACGGCTGTGCCCGCCGGGGCTGCGCCGGCGGGACGGGCCCGACACCCCCTCCCGGCGCCGTGGCTGCGGCCGCCCGGGTGGGTGTCACCTGGAGCTGTGACAGCCTTGGCGGGGACTCTCGTTTGCCGGGGTTGTCGCAGGTGACAGCTGTTAAGTCACCTTAATTTTATTCTGTCTGCGGAACCTCTGAAGTTTGGCTTCTCTTGGAGACATCCCACGGCTGAAGAGGAAGGTGTCTGTAAATTCAACTCTTCCAGACGGATTTTTGTCTGCCATTAAAACCACTTTGCTGTTACGTCCCTAGTACTAGTACCTGACTCTTGCTGTAGACCCTACTGGATTTCACACTTGTGGTACCCAGACGTTGCAAGTACGGCCAGTCTTTCAGAAACATTAATTGTAATTTCGGTTGCAGGGCTTTCGTTTCTCTCGCCTGTAGCTTTATCCTATATGATTTTTGGTTGACATTTCTGTAAGACCTGTGCAAAGAAGAGGTGGGAATCAAGCTGCTTATGTGGCATCAGTAAAATGACCACATGAAGCAGCAGGAAAACTGGAGATGGACCACTTAAGAGAAACAGTAGGATTCTTTAGCTGTGATGCTTTAATTTACTATCTGGAATTTGTTTTTGTTTTTTTAGTTTTATTTTTTAAAATTTAGGTAAGCTATGCGTTTCAAGCCGCTGCTCATTACAGTTGTGTGCAGGACAGCAGTTTGCAGAGAACTGCTTGTCAGAATAGCGATGCAATGACATTTGTCAGATTTGGTTTCTGACAGACATGTAGCTCAGACTTCAGCCTCTGCATGTCATGTGCTGAGGAAAGACTGCAAGAAAATGAAGCTTGTACTGTCATTCTCGTTAGATTTTTGCATTTCTCTTTTAAAAAATGGCAACAGCTTAAAAGCTACTTTATGTTAAAAATCTGCTGTAATTTTCTGGTGAGTCTTAGTAACTTACCAACTGTAATTTGTTTTTAAATGTTTTTCATTTTTTTAGCAATGCTCATGAACTATGTGAGAATGCAGCAGAGATAAAAATGCTCACATCCGTAGAGTTCTGAAGTTAATTATCTTTTTCTTCTAGTGAAAGGCTTTCAAAATGCATCTAGCAAACAAAACCAGGCAGAGTATTCAAAAGGAAGCATTCACTTGGAAGAATACTTAATTCTTGTGTTACTTAGTTGCAACTCTTTTGGTCCAGTTATTGTGACAGTTAAGGAACTTACAGACCTGAATGACCCTCAGTGTTCCCTGAGTGAAACTTGGTACAGTGGGTTTTGTTGCTACACTACTCTGTGTGTATTCTGATCCAGCAGGCCACAAGCCTGACTCCAGTTCTTCACTCGAAGTGTGACTTCCTCTTCCCGCTCCCTGGAAAAAATGTTACTGCATGCTGTCTGTAATTCCTTGTGTTGGAAGCAGCATGTGTGAGGCTAAGAACAGAGAGGAAGAAAGGCATGATTAAATGACTGATTGTGGCACAGCAGAATGTGTGTACATGACATGCTTCAACAACACTGTGTTTTACTGCTTATGGCTTTATTGCTATTATTCTCATATTATGTATGATTATGATCTTATGGTTATAACTGTTCTGGGATTCTTTGAGGAGCAGTGGCCATAAGCTAAAATACAAGAAGTTCCACTTCAACATGAGGAAGAACTTCTTTCCATCGTGGATGGCAGAGCGCTGGAGCAGACTGCCCAGGGAGGTCTTGGAGTTTCCCTGTCTGGAGACATTCCAAACCCACCCAGACAGTTCCTGTTACCTGCTCGAGGTGACCCTGCCTTGGCAGAGAGGTTGGAGTAGATGATCTCCAATGGTCCCTTCCAACTATAACAATTCTGTGATTCTGTAGTTCTGTTTTGGTGTCTTCCTTTCTAAGCACAATTTTTCTTAAGGGAGTGTGAAATGCTGTCCATTTTAAATTAATCCGTCTCTCTTTACTTCGTTGCTATTTCATTGAATTTGTAACATAAAATTGGATTGATTGGTATTTCATCCCTTTAGAAATAAGCTGTCCCTTACTTATGCAGAAGTACATGCATTGCTTCCTGAATTCTTCTGTAACTTGAAAAGCTCAGTCATGGATTTGCTACTGCATTTTTGGAGTCCTGTTACAGTACATTTTTTTGTCAGAAATTAGGAATTATGTGGCTTATGAACTAGCTGAAGGCTGCATGTTCATCAGTCTTCTTGCTTAGAGAAGCAGTGCAGTTCTGAAATTAATCTACTGATATATGTGCAAAACAGTCCTGATAAACAGGAACTCAGCTGAGCTCTCTACTGTGCACGTATCAGTCATCCTTCGTGTGTTAACAGGAGATGTGAAGGACCAGAACACTGCATGATTCCTCAGGTAGTGTAAAACCACACACTGCTGAGGTTGCTCAATCCAAGGGGGCCAGATTCTATCTAATTTCAAGTAGAACCTGACAAAGATGTAATGTAGATGTAGTGGGACCACTCTCTGCCCAAATTAGTATTTAATCTACTCACCAACTCTGGCCTATCAGTGACTTGCTAATGTTGGTGTAGCCAGGAATACTCTTTCAGTATAGCAAGCTGCAAAGGTAGAATGTCCTGAGCACAGATGCAGGGTGCTCCGTCCTGTAATTTTTAGCCTCTTGACTTCTGTACGTCAGTTGCCTCCTGTTAGTGAAGGAGACATGTTTAAAAAAGTGAAAAGGCAGCTTTACTATCCCCATAAGTCTTCACATAAGAGGAAAGTAATGCCAAAACTCCCCAAACTTTCAACTTCCTTTAATAAAGGAAATCAACAGTACACTGAGGATTTTATGCTTTCATATTTATTCTCAAAGTGACTGTCTTTCTTAACTGTTGTGTTTATTAGTAACAATTGATGCCTTATTTAACAAATGTGCACATTGTATATATTGGTAGGCATATATTACATATATAGGTAGGTTTTCTTTAAAATAGGATCCTGTTTTTAAGAATCTTTAAAAATACTCTATGAACTAATACCGTCTTTGTGGGAGGGAGAATTACAGCATACACTTAAAATATCACTTTAAGATAGCATTGATTACTCTTAAAACCAAAGTGTTTGATCTTAAAAACAAAAAAAGAGAAAGGTGAGCTTCTGATAACTTTATCTGATTCTAAGTCTTAAATACGTACAAGTTATAAGGAAGTATAGTGGGAACACTGTGCCTATTCGAGCTTAGTGTGATGTTAGGAATTCCTTGTTCATGTGCATCTTAGCATCTGATTGTTTTCAACTTCTTATGAGAAAGATACTGTTCTAATATGTGCTACTGCTGCCACTTTTGGCATAGTACTTTCTGAAATGATCTTATAAACGCTTGAGGGAAATGTGTAACACTAGAGACTTGTTCTTTGGTATTAAGACAAGCGCTTTTTGAGGTTCCAAGTATGTCTGTTATTTCAGTCCTTAACATTAAACATATGCTAGAGATGTCATCTGCATTCTGTATGGAAATGTGGTTGCTCTTTGTTATTATGGCCATTATGTTTTAGGACAGACAGCAGGGATGAGTTGTAGTGCTACAGCTGTGCTGGTGAAGGCAAACTAGTTTCCTAGTTGTTTGTTCCTGCCACTTCCTTTACATTTGATAATTTCAGTAATCATATGGCCGTAAGGTTTATAATTTACCTATGTGATAAGATTAAAAAAAAAACTCACACGAAACTTCTTCAGCTTTCTGATAGAAGTGCTGAACTAAGTAAGGTTTAGCCAGCACAATTGCCCTTCCCTGTGTTGATATAGTGTTATGATGTACGAGTTCAATCTGGAATTTATAGCTGAAAAAACATGCACGTTTTTAGGTTGTTTTTGGCAGGATGAGTTTTCTAACCTGCTTTACTGTGTTTTCCCATGAGCTCGAGTGCTGGGTAGAGTTTGGGAGTGAATATGTGATTGAGGAAGGTAGAACTATGCTAGTCAAGATGTGAACCACATTAGAAATCTGTTTTAAGATGGATTGTAAATACATCTAGTGTGATCTGACTTTAGCTGTGTACTTGTTACTTCTGAAAAGGCTTGTGGACAAGGTCTGGAGTGCTTTCCAGGCTGGAGCAGATGGAATACTCAGTTTCAAACCTTTATGGTGTGAATTCTGTGGTTAGTTGAAGGTTGAAGAACACAACAAGAATTTTCCTTGTTAATATAATATATATAAGATATATAGATATAAAATAAAAAAGCTGCCTTTTATATGCTATACAGGAATATGTGAAAATAAAATGCAGAGGAGTCAAGGGCTGTACTGTGGGGCATGGGGTAGCACCAGGTGGCTTACTCAGTGTGTCCTGCCTGCACTCACAGTCTGGCTTGCTTGGTGGTGGTTGTGGTTTGAAATAGGGTAAAATTACGTGAGAAATCACAGCAGGCCCAGAATTGTAATGAGTGTTGAAAGTGTCATGAATAGTTTTTTAAAAACAGATGGCTTGAAGGAGCAATTTTCACAAAGATTCTACAAAGGAAGCTATAGTGTAAAAATCATAGAATGGTTTAGGTTTAAAGGGACCTTCAAGAACATCTAGTTCTAACTTCACCCTGCCATGGTCAGGGTCACCTTCCATTAGACCAGGTTGCTCACATCTCCATCTGGCCAGGCCTTGAACTGTTCCAGTGTTGGGGCATCCACAGCTTTTTTGGGCAGCCTGTTCCAATGCCTCACCATCCTCACAATAAAGAATTTCTTCCCAATATCTGATCTAAATCTGCCCTCTTTCAGTTTTAAACCATTGCCCCTTGTCCTGTCATTACATGCCCTTGTACCTCTCCAGCTCTCTTCAAAGCCCCCTTTAGGTACTGGTAGGTGGCTCTAAGGTCTCCCCTCTTCTCTTCTCCAGGATGAGCAACCCCAACTCTCTCAGCTTGTCTTTTAGGATATGTTCATTTTGGATGAATGAATGTTATGTTATCCCTGTCAGGTTTCTGAAATGCTATTTGTGTGCTGGGGGTTTCTTGGAAACTGATGATTCTTTGAAACATGATGTGGTGTGTGAAATCAATACATTGTTCCTATAGCTGTTCCTCGAAAGTTGGTATGTTCCACAAGGAAGGAGGTGTATCAGTGTAGGCTGTGCATTTACTATGTTAGATGGAGTGGATATTCCTACCAGCTAAGATCCTATGCTGTTCTTTAATCAGTCTGCCTAGATGAGCCTCATGTTGAACATTGAGTAATTTTTTGTTATCGCCTTTCCCCCCTCCCTTTTTGGTAGTCAAGCATTATGGACTGTGATCTAAAATTGATGATGGAGAAGTTTAGTGGAGCAATCTTTAAAGAAAAATATGTTGGAAAAAAACCTAATTTATGACAACTATTTTAACTGTCCATTATACTCCTCAGCAAATCCTCTTCTTTTTTTTGCTTTTTAGTTCACATGAGAGATCCTAATAATCAGCTTCACATCATTAAAAATTTGAAGATCGCTGTCAACAACATCATTACTTACGCACCTCAGCCCGGTGCCATCCGGAAACTCTTGCACGATGTTGTGTCTGTCAGTCAGCCTGCTGAAGGACTGGTAGCTAATGTGATCACAGCTGGAGATTATGATCTCAACATCAGTGGTATGTAATGCTATTGTATTTTTCATAATGTAAACTAGAATTTGCTGTAAGGTTTCTAGCCTTCATTTCGCTTTCATGGCATGTACTAAAATTATTCAGAGTTGATCAGTTTTGAGACATTGCTTTTACTGAAACTTCGCATTTATCAATTAGTTTTTGCTTTATATAATGCTGAAAGAGTCATTGAACTTAACCGATAGTTTTAATTTTCTTAATGTTGTAATTCTTCTGAACTTGTGTTAAATCATTATTTTAATGTAGCAATTACTGATGCTTTTTGTCCTATTGTTACAAAACTGATAAAGTGACTTGTTGCACTTGGCTGAATAAATACTAGAACTTATTTATAGTGTTGGTACTAATGTACAGCTTTATCTTGAAGTTAGTTATCCTAGGTTCTTTTATTTTTTGTGATAAAGTCATAAAAAGTCTAAGGAAAAAAGATTTTGAGGAAGGGTGTGTGTCTCCTTTGATTCCTTGTGTTTTATTAATTTTTCTTCTTGAGACTCATGCTTCATATTTCACCGTAAAAATGACCAGAGTATTCTAAAAATGTTTTTTTCTCAGATCTCCAAGGGATGAGGCATTGTGAATAATGCTAAATGAGACTTGATCTTAGGAGCTGAGAAGATTAAACTCCTCCCAATTAAGACCCTAATCTATTAAAGCCTCTGAGCACGTACTTAGTTCAAAGCATGTATGCACTGCCCTATTTAAACATGTGTAATTTATTGTATTTAAACTTCAGCCTGCAGTGGAGGGTTTGGCTCTGCTATAGCCAATAGACGGATAAAACTTTATGAGGATTAGTAACTGATGTTGCTATAGTAAAATTTTTTTTATATATGTTGATGATGGAAAAATGGCATAATTCTTACATTTTTGATACCTAATTTAGGAGATATGTCTTCAACTTGATGTCACGTGTTGGTTATAAAGCAAAAGACCTGAGCCTGGAAACCTCTTGTTTTCGAGATCTGTTGAAAACCCCACTTCTTTTTTTCAACTTCTGTGCCCTTGTTTATAGGTCACATTGGTGAATTGCCATTTTGTTATGAATTTTTTTTTTCAGCTGAAAAATGCTCTTCAGTTCTAGAGATGGAAAGACCCTAAGAAAGCAGAATGGTTTCAGTGAGGAGACTTTTCCATAAGGTTTCTGATGACCTCAGTTTAGAAGTGAGGTATTGAAAGAAGGGAAGAAAAATAGTGGCTATATTAAGCCATTCTTTGTAGTTAAAGAAGCAAGTATCTCTTCTTTTTTTTTTTCATATTTGCTGCTGGAGCCTTGGATGTACAAATTACGACGTTTGACTATCTTCTGTCTCTTAGCGATTAGGTTCTCATTTCCATTCAGATTGGCTATATGCTTATTTGACAGGAGGAGAGGTGGTATAAGCTGTTTAAGATCACTCAGAAGGACAAATTCATGTAGTAACTTCGTCGTTCAGTGGAACTCCGTTTCGGGGGTTTAGCACAAAACACTCACAGTGTTCTTGATGAGGGAACTTGTGTCCCATTACAGTGTAAGAGGATATGAGGAAGTACCAGGAAGGGTTCCTTTATGCTTAGATGACTATGGGTATTTACTAAGACATTGAGGGGTTTTTTTTTCAACTTTCTTAGAGTATTTTATTCAAACCAATGGGTGCATTCATTCCTGACAGCAGAACATAATAATTTTGCATGTAAATGTGAAAGACTCTCATCAGTTCTTTAATTTGTTCTTTTTTGGGAATGAATTAGTTTTCTAGAATAATGATATTAAATGATATTTCCTCAATCTTTGATGATGATCGAGTATAGTTTGTTTTGAAGAAAGACACAAACATTGTTTAAGAAGCTGATATATGACTGTTTCTGGCACTGGAGTCATGATCCTGCTCTTTTGTTGAGAAAAGTTTTGGAACTGCTGTGATTTAATTGTTTCTAATCCTTCTTTGTTACAATCGTTGTTTAATATTCTTATAGTTGCATAGTCTAGTGCTGAGAGACTGATTTGGTTACTGAAAAGTTGCTTATGTTCAGCCATGCCTGCTTCTCCCATGTACTGGTGCATGTAAAAAGTGAAGAAAAATGATCCCACTAAGGAATGAAATTGAGAGAAGAAAAAATTTTTTTCAACCAGCTCAGTTCCCTGGCTATGTTTGTTCAGGGCTGCATGATATAAATGCTGGCATGAGACACTGGAGGAATATGATTGAGATGAAGGAAAATGTTCGGGCCAACCACTTTCAGCAGCTCTTAACTAGTACTACAGGCTAGGCAATTTCACAAGTTAGTGCCTTAGAGTATTTCCAATTAGTAAAGTAGAAATAACATCTAGATACAACTTAAATCTTTAGAATTTCCATTTTTGTTCGAGCCTAGAACTGGGACTGAACTAGAAATTAATATTGATTTCCATTAAAGTACACTGTCAAATGTTGAGAAGCCTGAAATACTCATGATTAAGGTTAGCTGGAGTTAAATCTTTTCAGTGCCCCTCATGGTGTAGATTTTTTCTACTTCACACTACCAGAGTGTAAAAGCCAAGAGTGTGTTTGCATCTGACCCTTTTTAGTATAATAATATCATGTTTTTTCTATCAGATCGCTCAGTTAAAGCTAGTGTTCCTTGGTACAGTAATTGGAAAGAGACACTGATGGAACTGAACACATCCACGTTTTATTCAGGTATTTTTTTGTGGTTGGTGCTGATTTGCCAAATTGCCCTTTACTCCTCTTCCATGTGCCCCATCCACCTTTCCTTGCCATCTGCTACAACTGTTCAGCACTTTTCTGGACGTAGGTGTGTGTTCCTCCATTTTTTTCCCCCCTGACTGAAAAATCGTTGGTGGTGGTTGTTTTAATTTTTCTTTTAATCACATTTCTACTCTTGTTAATCAAAATCATTTGGTCTTTCCATACAATCAATAAGGGTGGTGGTGGTAAATTACCTGATGCTGTAGAAACACTGGATTGTTTGATCCTATGGAACTGTATACTGTCACTGTGCTGTATCTCAAATGTACTTTCTGCTTCTCTAGAGAACTTCCTTCTCAGGGGACAGTAACACTTTTTACGTTAGAACTCAAGTGTTGGCTGTACTTAGAGCACATACGTCTCTGCTATATTGACATTCTTTCTGGAGTATAACCCTTATAAAAAAGAAAAAGCATTCTAGTATATTTTTATGTAGTTTATGAGACTTATTGCTACCAAACCACATTGGTTATTGATGTCTCAGGGCTCTGCGTTGTGGTCTATAAGAGCCAGGTTTTACAGTTTTTCAGTTTTATATATTAGTGTGGTTTATGCCTTTGATTAATAATAGCTATCCTTTCAGTAGTATCTGTTCAGATCCTGCTAAATGCCTAAAGAGTACAAAACTTCATGAAGTAGACTTTACATTAAGCTGTTATGTACAAATATTGTAATTTTTTTTTTCCTTAAGTTCTGAACACATTAACAAGTTTGCCCAAACTTCAGTTCTGTACCAGCATACTGGAAACATTTTACTGGAAGTATGCAAAACATATAGGTCTGGGTACCTAAATGACAGTGTTGGTTTGCTCTGCTGTAACATGTTACGAGATGTTACAGTTGTGAAGTTTTTTTCAAATACTGCTTTTGTTTTGAGTATGGTGTGTGTTTATCAAGTATCTATCATAAGTGATTACAGCCCTGTAAATGCTCAAGTGAATCCTGTTACTATTGTGGTGTAGAGGGAATCCAGTTGCCTTTGAGGCTGCTTCCAAGGATTTTAATAGGCCTAATGAGAAAAGGGGGTGGGGGAACCAATCCACAAAACAAAGTAGTACTTCTCTATTTGTAACTGTCAGATTTTAAAAAACAGTGATTTTTTTTTTTCTTTTGCTGTGATTCAGCTGTGAAACAGAAGTGAAAATTTGAAGACAGTGCTTGAAACTACAATGCGGTTGAAAATTCTGCCTTAGGTTGTTTAACAGTGTTTGCTTTGAACCCAAGTTACTGCATGGCCTGTTATACTTGTGAAAAATGTGTATGAGTCACTTTCTTATGGCCTGTTTTTAATAATAACAGGCTGTGTTTTCCTTAATTTAAGTAGTTGGCATGTTTACATGGAGGACTCAGTAAAGCCAAGAGCTTTTTATATCCTAGATGAGGACTCAAGAGAGTAGTTTCTAGAAAGGCTGTAATCAAAAACGAGAAGTTTGTCTCCTATTAGAGTTTTTTTTTATGTGACATGTGCTGGCTGCTAGACTGAGTTCAAGTGTGACTATATCTGGCTTCTCTGTGTCTGAAGCCAATCTAAGATGGCTTCACAATGTAGTATTTATCAAACTGCATTGAATGAATGCCCTAGAAGATAATTCCAACATAAAAATGAACCTGTTTCCTAAAGTTAGCTTAAGAAATCATAGTGGTGGTTTGGCTTGGTTTTTATGAAGGGGTGCATGAGAGCTTTACAAAGCATTAGAAATTTTTATGGGACTAAAGTCACCAATGGTTTTTTTAGTGTCATAAAAAGAAAATACCTTCAGATTTTCTTACTAATTTTTTTCTCTACTAGTTACTGTTTTCTAGTTTGCAGGTGAGTTGACATTGGATTTCAGCTACTTCAGTGTGAAATCAGATTATTGAAAGTGGATTGATTTTGCTCTGGGGTCTGTTTCCCACTCAAGGGAAAGGAGTTTGAGAATTAAGATGGCGTAAAGTAGATTTAAAAGAAGAAATAATAATTCATTGTTTGACCCATAGTTGGAGTGGAAAGAAATGGACAATATTAGGTTCACATATATTTTTTGATGTCCCAGACATCCTTGGTTTCCCTTGATTTGTTGCTCTTAGGAAAATGAAATCCCTATTGTAAAAGGGCATTGAACATGGCAGGGTAAAATTATTAGGCATTAATGGCACAGCTTGCATCTGAGGTTTTATCTTCTTATTTTTTGCCACTTATCTTTGCCAGCTGAACTGTTTATTTTAGCAATGGGAAGGGGACTGCTCTCTGCAAGCCATGTCAACACTTGTAGAAAACAAGCAGGATAGGATGTTGGTAATCCTTAGCTCCTCTATGTACTCAAAAATGAATTTTGTTTCTTGGTCAATTCTTACATACCTAGCCCAGAAATTCAATGACTGTTAGAAGAATTTATTTCTTTCTTTGCCCAGTGTATGGGTGTTTAAAGAGGTGGTAAAGAGTAGTCTGTTTAACAAGGACTGAATACATGTGAGCCTATAGTGGTGAGGAATGTGGTGCTTAAGGTGCTATTCAGTTTCACAGGATTTGATTCAAGTGTTACTGTTTCTCCTACTTATGTACCATCTAAAATACTTTTTCCTTGGGCTGTTCCACCTTCTTTCCCCTGCCGTTCAAACTTTGTCAGAGTTTGCAGGCTTCACTTTTAGGTGTAGTCTTTCATACTTCCTTTTCATTAACAGGCAGACAAGTTTCACTGACTAGTCTAATTTGTCCTATTTTTTTGTGTATTTCAGCTACTACTCCTTGGTTTGAGTCTTACAGAGAGTGCTTTCTTCAGTCCATGCCTGCATCAGATCACGAATTCTTAAACCACTATGTTGCATGTATCCTTTGAGTGTTACAGTCTGCTCCAGGGAAGACTGTTACAAAATGTAATGTAGGAGACACTGAAAATTTTGCAGTAACTCTTTTGCAATGATTTGGAGACTATGTATTTATTTGGTATGTCTGGCTACACAGACAAATTTCAAAAGGGCGTCAGGGTTTTCTTTGTGATTGTTTGGCCTGTTTTATTGTGGTGTTCATATTGGGGTTTTTTCCCATTCTCCACACACTCTTTTTGTGTCAAAGTGAGCTCAAAGCCAGTTCCTGAAAATGAAACTCCATCATCCTAAGACACTTCCTGCTGTAGCTCTTTAGGTATCTGTTCACTGTCCCTTATCTACAATGGAGGAATGTGTGTTTGGGATGTATCTGCTGCTTTTTAATAGCTTTTTGTAAGCAGATGGAGTGGTGGAGGTTGGAGAGAGGATGTTTTGGAAATTTGGTGAACTTTGAGCTATGTTGGACTAAAAGAAGTCTGTAAAGACTGGAACGATGCCTGAATGCTTTTACTTTTTTTTTTTTTTCTGTTTTACCAAAGCTTAGGCCCAGTTTGCTTATATACAGGGAAGTTAAAAACAATCACTGTTTCGTGATGTAGCTGATGTTTACCTTTACAGTAATTATAATGCTGCAGGTTTCATGACACTCTGTTCCTAACTCTGTACTGTACATGATAATTTCAGTATAGTGCAAAGGTACGTTAATGGCCACACTTGTGCAGAATTAACTTTGCAAAATACTGATTCTGACTTTTACATTTAAAGTATAGCTTTATGTCTTTTCTGAATTAATGTCTTTTGATTTGATAAGTAGATGTAGCAGAGCAGGTTGTTCCTTATTAATGATTATGTAGTTGCATCAAGGTAAAAATCTGAACACTTCAGCTTTTTACTCTGGTTATGTTGCTGTGTTCATGAATGCTGGTCATCACTGTTGTTCAGGTGATAACTTAAAGCCCCAAGTCTCCTTGGAAGTTGAAAGCTGAAATACAGTGGGGATGAATTTCAGCTACATGTTTGCTATGTGAACATCTGGTCTCTATCTAAAATCTTGAATGAGCTATCATGTAACCAGCTTAGATTCACTGTCAGAGTTGGAGCAAACTTCTGTTGCATCTCATTTTACAGATGTTAGTTAACTGATTATTTTTTTATTGAGACTAAGTCCAAATTCTAATTGCACATACTTTTGTGGTAGCATGTTTCACGTACTTAGGTATGGTTCTCATCTGTCCTATTTTATACACTTCCTAGTTTATTCTATGATCGGTGGTTGTCCCTGTGTTCTTTGGGTATATGTCCTTAATAGTGAATTCAGGTATGCTGGTAGTTTCTTCTAGTGAACCTGACCCTGTGGAGCAGTTCCTGAAGCTGTCGCAAGAACAACATCGGATTCAGCACAGTAGTGAATACTCATATCCCAAGTGGTTTATACCAAACACGCTTAAATATTATGTGTTACTGCATGATGTAAGCACAGGAGAAGAACAAAGGTGGGTCATCTGCCTTCAGTGAGCTTGCAGATGAGCTCTTTGACTGAAATGTTTGTGTTGATAATTTCAGTTGAGATTAGACATGCAACAGGATCCATTAGCCAGTGTGCTATTATCAAGGCAGATATTTGAAAGTATTATTTTTAGATCTTCTTGTGTTCATGTAAAATGAAATGAATCAGTCCCAGCTTTTGGGGTAGATACTTTCTTTGCTAGCATTCTGAACTAATTCTCAAAGATTCTCAATTTTGCTCTTGCATAACGGATTGTTTTAAAAATAGGAGAATTTTCCTTTTAAGCACTATGGATAATAGTCTAAAATAGCTTGTTGCAGTACACGCTTTAAAGTTAGTTTGATATCAAGACAGGATAAATGTTATTTTACTGTTTCAGAGCTGACTCCATTTATGAAGAGATGAAACAGAGGTATGGAACTCAGGGTTGCTATTTGCTGAAAATAAATTCTCGGGTGTCTAATAGAGGAGCAGATGAACAGATACCAGATCCTTGGAGTCAGTACCTTCAGAAAAACACTATCCAGAACCAGGTATTATAGTATTCTAAAAACAGTTTTTAAGGGGCATATGAAAGTCCATTTTAGTTGCATTGAGTTTCACCTTAGTGTTATATATGTGTTTCTACAGATTGAGCTAATAGTCAGTCAAGATGCTTCTGATACAGCTATGACTTTTTGTGAGGGCATAAGATGAGTCGTCAGTAGGAACTGTCCTCTATGCTACTTAAGTTGACAGTAAGGAGCACTGAAATACTGGACTGTCTGAAATAGACTGACAGGAGCACAGAAATAATAGACTTGTGCCTTAAGAGCTGTAAGAGGAAGTAACCTCAGAAGCGTCCTGTTCGTAGTAGCTTTCTGCCTTCATTTTTATTCGTATTCTTCACTCTTAAGTTTGTTTTCCCCTGGGTCTTCTGTACTTCACTAAATAGTGTTGCTGTGTTGTTTTGTAGGAGTATGTGTGGTTTTTGTGATAATGTCTTGTGGTCTAATCTGGTCTGTCATCTGCTACGATTGCAAGTGATAGTATATTCTGAGTTTGCCATAATTGTCTGTATTTTTGGCTTTAGAACCAGAAATACTCTTTTTTGAGTTTGCTTTTGACTGACCTCAGTTATAACTCCTTTCAATTAAAAGGTTTTTGGAATCGTATTTCTTTACCAAATGTAGCTGGTATTGGAAAGTCAAAACATTTCATGTTCTATAAGCTAAAAGGACCAGTGAGTTATAGCCCACCATAAACTAATCAGATTTTTTTCTTTTTGTCTGTCCCATGTCAACTGTGCAATATAGATTTGTGTGTTGTGAGCTTATTCAGGAGCTGCGTTAGGGAATATATTTTTGCTGCTGTAGGCATTGCTGTGTAAGAGTTGAAGTTGCTTTGGTTGACAGGGAAGTTAGTTGAGCAAGTCAGAAGGTACTTGCTTCATTTGGTGAATATAACTTTCATCTTTAAAATAAGACTGTTTCTTAAAGCCTCAGAAACTACTTAGAGAAGTTAATACATATGAACAAACATGCTGCTGTAGTAATTCTGTTAACTTATTGAAGTTGACAACTACTGTTTACTGACTTTTGTATATGGTTGAGTAGTCTTAAAGTCCTGACTTTTTTTTTTTTCCCCTTTTCTGGCAGGATTGCTATGAGGATTATACTGTTGTTTCAAACAAGAATACTGATCACGTGATATCAGATGGCATAGACAGTGAAATTAAAGGTATTTTTGTAACTTTATGAAAACCTTGATGTTACAGCATTTACACAACTGTCTTGTATCTTGGACAGTAATTAATGAGATGATTTGTTAGGGAACTCAGAGTAATGATTTTCTAAATGCTTTAAGTGTCCTCAAAGAAAAATGCTGTGGTACTGACCTACTGGGTTGGTGGCATCTCCTTAATGAGGTGGCTAATGATGTACTGGGCTCATATTTTTTAAGATTAAACATATTGTCTGCAAACTCTGGTAATTAGTAAAAATAACATAGGATTAAATGGTCAGTTTTCATAATAATGAAAGTTTTGGGTTGTGTGCTCTGCTATAACTTGAAAGCTGAGGTTTTGGAGTTTTTTCCCCCCTTGGTTTTGGTATTAAATCTGTAAATGTCATGGAAGCGTTTAATTTATAAGTTCTTCTGAAGCACTTTCCTTGGAATTCAGCTTGTGGATGGGAGAGGTTAGTAAATGAAATTGAGCGCAAATTAATGCACCCTTAAAAAAGAATTAAGATAGCTGTGTAGGATTCAGATGAGAGACATTATCGAATAGGGAAAAAGTGGGGTACCCTGCATTGCCTAGCCTGCCTCAGCCCAGATCCTTCATACCTCACCTGAAAGGCATGTGGAGACCTAGCATGTGTAGGAGAGCCTACAGTTGCCATATGTCTAAGGCCTCGCTGCCCAGATGTAGTCATTGCTGCCAGTTGAACTTTATAAACTCAGCTTTACATTTCCTGAGTAAAATCCATTAAGGATTTGCTTTCACAGCTCATCTTTGCTCGGTGCCAGATAGGGCAAGCCGATTTTCTTATTTATAAGAGAACTGCTTAAGTCTTAGAATGAAGCAGTGTCTCAGTCTGTTTCAGAGAGCTAAATGCAATAGTGGTCAGCAGACCTTCTCCCTGAACAAAGAGGATTTTGGAGGGAATTGTTTTACATCATGATTGCTTGGAAGGACATGGAAAATTAGGTTTGTTTTGTCGTTTTGGTTTTGTTTTTTAACCTTAAAACATAAGCAGAAAAAAAGAGAATGAACCCAATGGAGCCATTGTAGTAATTGCTGCATTTCCAACTTTCATGAATATTTTATTTTGATTTTAATGTTTTGATAGTTTTCTTTCAATGTTGTTGATATTAGTCAGCATACTGGAACATTTTTTTGCACTGTAGTTGAGAACCAAAACCGTACACGTTTAGCCATGCTGTAATTCTGGAGATTCCCTGAACTTTCTGAGAATTCTGGGAATTATGCAATACTCAGTGCTCTGCTGCTGCCTGCTCAGCGCCTGATCTGTAGTGCAGAGCAGCTGGTGAATTGCTTTGCTTTCCAGAGTTTTGAGTAAGGAAAGCTTTGAAGTAGGTTAGTAAAAATGACCTTTAAAATGCAGAATATTTGAGTAACTTTATACTTACTGGAGTTTTTATTTCAATCTTTCAGCAGATGGCTTGTCAAATAACTTTAAGACTCACCCCCTTCAACTGGATCATCCCAGTGGCAGTTTGGATAGCACTGATTACATGAAGGCTTCTACATCACTGCAAGACTCAAAAAAGTCAAATTCTGGGACACCTCATGGTGCTTGTTTAACTCTCACAGATCACGATCGAATTAGGCAGTTCATACAGGAATTCACATTTCGGGGACTTTTGCCACACATAGAGAAAACAATTCGACAGCTCAATGATCAGGTCAGTTTACCCTTTAAAACACTTTGTACTATAATAAGGAAAAATGTTTGGGGTATAAATCCGGTTATCCAGAAATCTGTTTTGACAGTATTACTTCCTTCTGCATCTAATGATTCAATGGTCTTGCTGAAAACTGTAAGTAGATTTCAGAGAAATAATTGAAGTTCCCATTATTGCTCAATTTGTCTTTTAAGAAAACAAGAACTAATTTGTATCAACAGCTCCAGGGCAAGGTGGCTTCTTGGTGAAAGCCTATCTGAACAGGGAAATCTGTTCTTGACCCTAAAATCTTAATATTCTATGCTCTTTGATGATTCTGGCATGGGGAACAAAATGGACTTTGTGTTTCAACATCAGAACACTCAGCTAAATTTATGGAATGTATTTAATCAATAATCATCTGCAAAAAAAGCTGCATCCTTCATTTGCTGCTTGACAGGAAAGAAATGCAGGGACACCCGGCGTTGTGTAATTCTGTTGGTCTCAGCAGTTTTTGCAGGGAGTATGCTGCTCTCAAACTAGGATTTTTTGGAAGTGTGATTAATATCATGCCCGTGTTAAGTCAAGGGCAAACATTAAAGTTATTTGCATCACAGTGAAGTCCTTTCTTTTGCAAGTGTTTCACCCTTACATGCTCTTAAACAGCTGCAGAGATGGATTGACTTATGTTAGTGCAGTCAAATTACTGTGTTTAGCATTAAGTCTTGGACCCAAATATCAGTCTGTTGTCTGAGCTCTGATTTTATTTTGATTGAATTGTCTATTCAAGTTATAGTTTTAAGTTAAGGATCATGTCCTGTAAGGAATGCTCATTCCCTGAATTGACTTTTGGGAGTTTGTATGTGCTGAGCATGTTTACATTTAGTAAGTTTTATGGAGAAACATTAAAAGGAAGTGGTTACATAAAGTGTAGCAAACAGAAATGCAGTGATACATTCCTAGTCTTGGTAAGAAAAGAGAGGTGTTCCGCTTTTTAAAATTATCTTTAAAGAGCATTATAGTTTGCCTTATAGGATGGGAGTGGTAATTCCCTGCAGAAGTTTCCTTCTATTTGGAAGTTATCTAAAGGAATGAAGTTGTGTAACCTTGCTTGCCTTGTTGCCTTGTGCCTTTGACACTTGAAATTGATTTTCATTGTGTGATAGTGCTTTATGTGGATGGTGACAGAGAGAAGGTTCTTTCTTGTAGTATGCACTTAGTCTAGATATTAGGTTGGACTAATACTCAAAATTAGATATTCTTGTTATTTAGAATTCATTTTTCAAACACATGTATCAAATGTTCAAGTTCTTAAGGTGGGTATTTCTCCAGTTTACAGAAAGAATAATGAACCTCAACTGTCTGTGATAAATATATGAATTATAAATATATGAAAATAAATATATGAGCTACTGTCTCAGTGTCAGATTAATTCTAAAGAAATGTGCTCTTAGTTATTTTACTCCTTTTATTTATTTCTGTTTTATGGAAGGAAAACCAATTTATGAAGCCATAATGAAGCGTGGCTTTTTATATTAGTTTAGCTTGCAATGTAGTGCTCTAATTCAGTGTCTTTCTCCAGTTAATATCCAGGAAAGGCTTGAGCCGATCACTGTTTTCTGCTACTAAAAAATGGTTTAGTGGCAGCAAGGTTCCAGAGAAAAGTATAAATGAACTCAAGAATACTTCTGGTTTGCTGTAAGTAATCTCAGACCTTTTTTTTAGATTTAAAGTCTAAATGTACATTTTTCTGGGGGGGAGGGAAAGCCTGTGTTTATTTGATGGTGTTCTGCAAAGTGAACTAAACCAGCAATGTTTTGAATGACTTTAATCAGAGAAATCATGAAAAGTGGTGTTCCTAAATATGTACAATAAAGGAGGAGCAGAACTTAAAGAAAAAGGGGATAAAATAAACTGTTTGCAGAGTCATCTGCCTGCTCTATTTACAGTGAAGCTTTCTAAGTTAATACGAACACACGTTTTTAAGAGTAATGGTAATAAAAATTTGTCACGAGGGACTTTTTTGAAATTTGTACAAGTTTTTTTGCTTGTCATTACAGCCAAACCCCATGTATAGGTGTTTTTGCTTATGTAACTGTGCAGTTTGCTCCAGTAGAGTATTGAGTGTATTGCAATGTGTTCAAGAGCTAAACTAAAGGGAGTTTCATACCTAGTCCACCTGTGTCTTAGTATACACTAAAACCAGGTTTTAAGTGTTACCAAAATACTAATTCTGTATGCTTTTGGTAATTTCCCCCTGTGAATTAGGATGTGTAATCATGAAAATCACTTTCCAACTGTCTTTACCACAGAAGCCTAAATAATTTTTGATTATTTTCTAGTCAAGGTTAATATCCTTGACATGCACACACAGCTTCAAATGTCTATGTTGCGTGTCTTTGGATTCATAATCAAGATGTTGCTAATTCCAGCTATCTGTTTTGAACTTGTTAGCGTAGTTTACTTCCTGCAGCATTGGACATTACAAGTGTTTGTGAAAATGTATTTGATTATTACTGAAGTGAATCATAATATATCTTGGATTAACCGAAAACTAGATTGATGCTTGCAGAGGACAGGAACTAGCACGCTGTTTTGGCATCAAGCATAGTTTTTTAGTGGACTTACTTCTTTCAAGAGAAATGTGGAGAAATAACTTACAGCCAAGTGAACAAAGTCTTGTTTTTTTTACCTTCTCATATAGCTCTGCTTAGCTCTAATGGTTAATCTGACTGAGCAGTTTCAGTGGTAGTTATAAACTCTATTCAGTATTTCTTAGCTATGAGGAATGCTTGCTTTGAATGTTACTGCAACAGTGTTAATTGGAAAGTAGGATGTGAAACTAAGTTACATGTGGCCAAAAGGAAGCAGATTTGCTTTTCTTAGCTGTTTTTGGGCGAGGCTGAAGTAATGCAGGTTTTATTACTACTTTGTGAATAGATATTAAGATAAGAGAGGATGACTTTGAATTTAAATATTTGTATTTATAGGTATCCACCAGAAGCACCAGAGCTTCAAATCCGGAAGATGGCAGACTTGTGCTTTTTGGTGCAACACTATGAACTTGCATATAGCTGTTACCATACAGCAAAGAAGGACTTCTTAAATGATCAGGCAATGCTTTATGCAGCAGGAGCACTGGTTGGTACTTCACATAACATGAACATTCTGTAAACTTTTTCTAATAATCTCTAATTTGTCCGAAGGTAAAAAAATGTCATCTCTCCCCTCTACCTCCAGATTTGTAAGGGTCTCCCCAAATTTGCTGCATATCTTTAGGAAGCTCTAAAGTGTTGTAAAATCTGTTTTCTGCTGTTATATGAAGGGAATAAAGGTGTGAATAAAAACTGGAGAGTTAATTCTTAAAATATGGAAAGGAGAAAACCTAGACTGCAACCTCCAGAAAAATAGATCTTTAAACTGATAACTCAAAGCCAGATGTAAAATAGCTTTGTAGTATCTCTTTTAGACTTTGGCAAAATACTTATCTGCCAGAAACTCAAGACTCTGTCACTACAAATATGGTATTGTACCTGTTTTGGGGGGACTTAAGACTTGAAGGCTATACTTTGAGTGTATCACTACTAAATTTCACCTTAAACACATATTCATTATGTCCTCCTAAGCGTGAAGGTATTTATGACTAAAGTAATTTTCGACAAGGTAAGTGGGAGTACTAGGGGAAAATGAGTCATTTTATCAATTTTTAGAAGATATGTTTTGTAAACTTTAGTCTGGTTAACTTGCTAAAATTTAAAATTCTGCTTCATAAACCTATGGAAGTATTATTGTACACCGTTGCATCTTGATTAAAACTTTTACATAAATATGTGTTTTTATAGTTCGGACAGTTGCTCTGCATTTGGATAATCTGAATAAGCAGAATAATATTAAGAAATCTTAATTTCCAAATGAATGGAAGCAGTCTTAATTACCAATTTGTTGCAATCTACTAGTCTTAGTCTTTACTTTCTGCAGAAAAACTTCACTATCATATTTTCAAACCATGAGAAAAGAAGTAAAATTTCAGACTGCATGTTTGCTAGAGTTTCCTTGGAAGCTGATAATGTAATTTCATTTAAGCAAAACTCCAAAACCAGTCCTTGTCTTAAAATACATGGTAGTGCTACTTTATCAAGAAGATTGTTCTTGCAATAGCAAACTCTTTTGAATTTGTAAAACAATACTGAATCAATGCTTCAGCACAATGTTTGGGTTATTGTCAACTGCAAACACTTCTGCATGTAACTCTCTGGCTGCTGTGTGGCTAATTATAAGCAGAGCCATAAATAAGTTGTTGTATTAAACCTTTACAGTGTTTGTTACAGTGTTTTGGATACTTTTGTATGCCAGTAACTGATGAGATGAAGATTTTGAATCCAGTAGCTATTGAAGCATGTTCCTCAGCCTTTTGAGGTTTATGATTTGTTGAAAAAACGACAGTGACTACTGAATATCTCTTGTAGGAAATGGCAGCAGTATCAGCTTTTCTTCAGCCTGGAGCTCCTAGGCCATATCCTGCTCATTATATGGAGACAGCAATTCAGACCTATCGAGATATCTGCAAGTATGTTGTTTACTTTTTAGTGATCCAGTGCAAGTTGAAAGATCTCATGGCTTAACATTGTTGCCCTGGACAGTAATAGTGCCAGATGATCACAGAGTGATGGTAACTTTTTAAGGAGTAAGATAAGCTAAGCTATCTAGGATAGCATGAAAAGACATCTGGGCTGTTCTTAATAGAGTGCTTATTGAAACTTGTGTATTGAATTCACATGTTAGATTTTTATGTAGTGGGGTGTCTGCAAGGAAGATTTCTGTGAGAAGACAGCAGGAGCTGCCTGTGGCAGAATCAGTTTTGACTCAGCTCCAAAATGGACATGCTCCTGCCCAAGCTGGCAATGGTGGTGCTAGTGTTACCTCTGTGATAACAGATTTAAGAAAGGGTAAAAATAGCTGTGCTGCAGCTGTGAGAAAGGAGTGAGAAATAGAGAAACAGCCTTGCTGATACCAAGGTCAGGAGAAGGCGGTGCTTCCCTGCAGCCCATGGTGAAGACCATGCTGAAGCAGATTTTCCCCTTGCAGCCCACGAAGGTGCATGGGGAAGGCAGGGATCTCTACCCTGCAGCCTGTCCCAATATCAGAGCTGGTGGATGTACCCTGAAGGAGGCTGTAGCCTGTACAGAGCCTGTGCCACAGCAGGTTGCTGTCAGGAACTGTGTCTTGTGGGGAAGCCACACTACAACAGTCAGTTCCTGGAGGAGTGTACACTGCAAAACGGATAGATGCTGGAGCAATTCTTGAAGAATGGTATCTGTGGGAGGGACCCCACACTAGAACAGGGGAGGAGGATGTGGAGGAAGAAGCAGCAGAGGAGAAATGTTATGAAGTGACCACAACTCCTTTTCCCTGTTCCCCTGCTCTGCTTATGGGGAGGAGGAGGTAGAAGAGTTGGGAGTAAACTTGAGCCTGGGGAGAAGGTGTTTTATTCCTGTTTTTATTTATCACTGTGCTATTCAGTTGTTAATTGCCAATAAATTAATTTAATCTTCCTGAAAACAAGTCTGTTTTGCCCATGGCTACTGGTGAGTGATCTCCCTGTCCCTTTCTCAGCACTTGAGGTTTTTAGTCTGATCTTCTTCCCCTGTGTTGCTGAGCAGGGGATGTGACAGAGCAGCTTGGTTGGCACCTGCTGCCCAGGTACAACTTGGCAGTACAACCTGCTTCTAACTGTTGGACTTCTTGTTTATCAGATCATTTTAGTTGGTACTTTTACAAATACAATACTGTTCTCAAAAATGCTCTCCAGCTTTGACTTTCGTAAAGCTCCTGTTATAGTAGGATTGGACACTTAATGTGTCAGTCTGTATGTGGTTGTTTTGTGGGGAGTGAACTTTCATATATTTTGCTTTAAGACGAATAAGCAACAGAACCTCAGTCTGATGCTATGTGTAGAAAATTAGTAAGGTTTGAGGTAAAAAGTTTACTATGATTTATTTTGATAAATATTTATTAATACATGTATGTTTTTACTTTAGGAACATGGTTCTGGCTGAACGCTGTGTACTGCTTAGTGCTGAAATCTTAAAAAGTCAAAGCAAATATTCAGAGGCAGCTGCTCTTCTGATTCGTTTAACCAGTGAGGTAAAACTTAGTAGCTTTTTCCATTTATGCCCTCTCACTATTTCTTTTCTTACCCAAGCACTTCTAGGTTATCTTCTGATTCTTCTCCTACAATATTTTCTAGCCAAAGGTAGCAAATGAACAGGTATAGAGCATGAAGTGAAGAAAACTGTTTACACTGTAAGTGAAGGAACTAGTATAGTTATTATTTTTCTAGTCAAATGACTTGTTGACTTCCTTAACCATGCTAAATATATTATCTTTGGCTTTGTAACTAATTTTCTTTGACATCTGCTTAGCTGTTGGATGGTGTAGCTTAAGAACTCATGTGTTAAAAGTATTAGCATGGCTTGCCAGAGCCATAATGGATGCTATCCCATATATAATTGGAAGTTCTCTGTAGTTTAAGCAACTAAGGCATTACTGTAGCTCAGCTGGTATGAATCATTAGAACCTTATTTTGTAAGTGAAACCCTATACTTCTCTGATATTAGTTGATGGAAATTAAGCATGGAATCAGCTTCTAACCCAGAAATTGTCTTGCTTGAAAAGGCGTGAAGAAAAATGTAATTCCAGTAATAGTATAGCATCTCCTTTAAAGCTTGGACGGAAGTCTACCTGGTAGTTCTGACTTTGTGGCTAGCTGCACCAAATGTGATGCTTCTGAGACTTTTCTGGGACAGATTAAGCATGGAATAAATCTGTTTAGTTCCGTAATTTTCTTTCTCAAGTGTCTTTGTAGCTTCATTCTTGCCCTTTCAACATAAGTTTACTACCAGTGTTTACGAGAGCAGCCTAAGATATTTAAGCAAGGAATTTAAATACTATTAGCTCTGCACGGTCATTTTACAACTTAAAATTGCACATAGTATGCCTGTGGTGCATTTTGGTAGTTGCAAGGAAAATCTTCACAGGATACTATATTGGTGTCTCAGAGTATATTTGTAGTCAAGATATATGCTTGAACATTACTGATAGCATGGAGTTCAGCTGTTGTAAAATCAAGTGGATTCTGTTCTGATTGGTTAAAGTAATATAGATGTGTCTTGGCAGGAGAAGAGAAGGGTATAATAGTAAGAAATCGTACATTAAGAAATCAATAGGTTCAAAAGGTTCATGTGATAAAAATTCACCAAGTTTCATCTCTCTGTCTATTTTTCAGTCATCCTGGTAGAGGTCTTATTTTTTGGTTCTAGCCTTAATATCTACAGGGGGAGAGAGGGGAAAAGGTAGGAGAGTGCTTCAGAGGTAATGGTGTTTGAAACTGTAGCCTGAGTAACTGAAAAAGCAGAAAATATTTCTTTTGTTACTCATACTGAAACAGGTTCGTATATTCTTCACTCGAAGAAATAAGAACATGATGGTATTGAACACTATTGAAAAGTACTTTTAGTCTTATTTTTGTGTGCTTGATGCCTTGTAGAGGCTGACCTGGAGCAGAGGCTAGACAGAGTTAAAGGATAAAGGGTAGGTATTTATTGAAAGGCCTTCACAGGGTACACCTTGGGCAGGGCAGGAGTCTCACAGAGACTACACCCAGGATGGACGACAGTCACACATTTTTGGGACAGATATAAGTTTTGTCCATTTGCATATCAGCGGTTAATTGTCCAGTTACAGCTTCAGGTAGTGCAGTCCCATTCTTCTAGTTTGCTCCCCCCCAACTCACTTTTGTTTACATTTCTCGGGCCTGAAACAGTGAGGTGTCCTTGATCCTCAGGCCTAGAGAGGAATTGTTGTGTCCGACCAAAATGGGAAAAGCAGTTGCTAACACTCTGTATGGAGCTCAGAGTTACACACTAAAGAACTGTAGGATTGTTTGAAGGATTACAAACATATGAAAATATAAAGCTAAAATCCTAAGGCATCATGCTCACATGTATATAATCTTTGCGTATAAAAGAATCTTCACAGAACTCTTACAACTTACTGTCCCTCTTAGCATTGCAACAAAGCCACTGTTACCTCTGTGTTTTTATTCTTTTTTTTTTCCTTTTAAACAGGATTCAGATCTTCGCAGTGCACTCCTGTTGGAGCAGGCAGCCCATTGTTTTATAAACATGAAAAGTCCCATGGTTAGAAAGTTTGCATTTCATATGATATTGGCTGGCCACAGGTTTAGTAAAGCAGGCCAGGTAAGTATTTAATTTTTCCACATGGAAAATATGCCTGATATTTGATACTTTGAAAAACATGTTAAGTGTGTCATTAGTCTGGGAAAAGATGCTTGGCTTCTGACACTTCTGTGTTAGTCAGCAGTATTCTGTTCTGTAATTGTCTGAAAATGACTTCTGCATTGATCACATTAGCCTTTTACTTCTGTTTTTAAAGTAATGCTGAAGATCGCTGTCTTGAAACTTAAGTGATGTGTGTTTTCATTTCTGAGTCTCATTTTATAGTAGTAACATACAAGGCTTTTTTTGAGCAAAGGAGCATTTTTACTCTTGAGAGAATAGTGGATTGCGGGAGATAATGGCTTGTTAAACTCAGTTTATTAGAATAATAGCAAAATTTAGATACTTGTTTTTCCTGGTGCCTTAAATACGTGTTCTTTATTGGAGGTGCAGGTGCGTGAACAGTTACTTACACGACAAACCAAAGCATCTCTATGGCAGTTAAACCAATACAGATCAGATTGTTTTTACTCCCATTCACATTCCTTGGCAGGCAGCTCTAACTGTGGTAGATAAACTTAATTGGATAGAACTTTTGTGCTTTGTTTCTCCATTAGTTGTGGAATACATTCTGTAAAGATAGCTTATGCTTGATTCCTGCTGAGGTTGGTATTGCAAGACAGGAGAACCAAGGCATCAAAATTCTGTTTGGAACAAAGCCCTGTGGTTTTGGCTGGGGATTTTCTCCCATCCTACCCAATCTCAGCCTCACTGCCCTGGTAAGGACTAAAAAAAAGTATTTTTGCGTTGTTGGCCTCTATGATGTGAGGAATAGGAGGAGTACTTCTTCTCCTCCTTGGTTTTCTTCATGCAGTAGTTTTCCTGTCTGTTGCTGTGACAGGATAGTGCTGACAGGAAGCTATTGATCAGTTTTTCATGTATCCATTCTTTTATATCTTGTTCCCTTGTCTGGGAAAGTGAATGCATTTTGTAAAGTTTTGACTTTGTGTAACAGCTCTCTTTGTTGTTTGTGTCTAATGTTTGTAGGGATTCTGGTTTCCAGGAAATACTCTTTCAGTGTTACAGGGAATATAGCTTATATTTTTTGTATCCTTAGAGGTACCAAAATATAAAACGCTACTGAAGAGAAATCAGCCAGGCTGTTTAGCTCCAGACCATAATACCATATTTTAAAGTGTCACTACTATGTGCTGACATAAAGGATTTATTGCTTGTACTCTGCTGTCATCACCATACCAATGTGAACATATATTAGGTTTTTTTCCCCCATTACTGCTGTAAGTAAGGGAATGCTGTTGCCATCTTTAAGATGCTGAGACTTAGCTGTACAGTTAATGTTTGTACAGCTGTTCAATACCTAGACTGGGATTGAATCCCTGGGTCCTGATGTATGTACAGGAAAGGAGCTATGGAGCTGACTAGGATCAGGCCATCTATCTCCCAGTGGCTGATATGATTGGTAATTTTTCTTGTATGTACTGTAGGGCTGTGTTTTGTTGGTTTTCTTGGCATGAATTTTTGTCCCAGGTATGTATGGTGAACAACAGCTGGCTGAAAGTACCACACTGAAAGTTCAGTTTGGGTGGAATCAAATGTGTTAAATCCAGCTTATGTCCTGAGGCTTGGCAGTAGAGCTCTGTAGACTTTGGCAGTCAGTCCTAAAGGAACTTCAAACACGGTTCTAAAAGTAGTCTTTTCTTGTTACTTGCTTTTTTAGCTTACTCTAGTCTTTGAAAACGTGAACTTAGTCCGGAGGCCAGGCTCTGTACTGTAGGAACAAACACTTCTGTGCTTAGATTAGTATTGACCAGATTCTGTGAGGCACAGTTGTGAAACATTACACTTCACATAGTGGGGGGGATGTGGTAGAATCTTCTTTTCGGACTTACCGTTTAGTCTTCATAATGTTACGATTACAGTCAGTGGATAATGGGATAATATGAGAAATTACCTTTTTTCTTGCAGAAGAAACATGCCTTACGTTGCTACTGTCAGGCCATGCAGGTTTACAAAGGGAAAGGCTGGTCTCTTGCAGAAGACCACATTAACTTCACCATCGGTCGTCAGTCCTTTACGCTTCGTCAGCTGGACAATGCTGTGTCTGCCTTCAGGCATATTTTGATCAATGACAGTAAACAACCTCCAGCTCAGCAAGGAGCTTTTTTAAGAGAGTATCTTTATGTCTATAAGGTAAATGACTTCCTTGTCTCTGTTTCTTGAGTAATAAGTAATTTTATTACCACTAATTTTCTTTTAAATCATTAAATGATTTTCTGTTTTATGTGCTTTGTTCCAGAGTTGTTTTGGGGTTTTTTTTTTAAATCTAGTTGATGTGTTCAATTTTTAAATTCAGACTTCAGAAAATCCACATATGCTGCATCTAATGTGTATAGTACTTTCACAGATGGGTATTAGTATGGGTTATTATTACAGTAATGTGTGGTTTTTTACTACAATTAAGTCTTATTTTTGAGGGTCGTGGCTGAATTGTAGTTGTGATAAGTTTCATAGTTTTTTAGAGGAAATGGATCTATTCTGTTTCAATCAATTTATAATGATTTTGAGGGCTTTTGATAATACGTGTTTAATAAAGACTAGGTAGCTCTATCACCATCCACGTACTGAATTTCATACTTTAACAAGGATAAAATTTGATTAATCAAATGACTCATCGAGTTGTGTTGAAGTTCATGGATGATTCTGGATTGCAGTATACCCTATATGTTATGAGGTGTTTAGTGCTGAAATTGCCACACAATATGCAGCCATGTAGATACTTACTGTCTTTAAAAGCTTATGAACAGAATTTCTGTGGTGTTTTAAGTTACGGCAGACCGTACACAAAGGCTGCTCTTTGAGTCCACAGCTCAGCTTGGTGAGAGTCTTGTTTAATGGTGGTGGGATAGTGAATGTAGTTTGTCAAATTCCGAGTTAGAGAGTCAAGCCTTGCATCAAATAAAGCTTCTAACAGCAATGCAGCCACAGTAGTGACTAGTTTTCAGGGTTAAAATAATTATTCTCCTTTTCCCATAAAGATTTCACAAACTTTGAACTCCTATTGAAGGAAAAAAAAAATCTGAGTCCAACACTTAATTGAACTTATTTATTCCATCTTAAAAGTACTCCCTGTTCAAACATTGAGTGTTTTTGACTTGGCTTCCTTATCACTCAACCCTTGGTAATGTAGATGACACTGTTTTCTTGCTCCTTTACTCCAGAATGCAACTCAGCTGTCACCTGATGGTCCCTTACCACAGCTTCCTTTACCATATATTAACAGCTCAGCAACTCGTGTTTTCTTTGGCCATGATCGACGACCAGCAGAAGGTTAGAAAATTTTGTGTAAAAAGTTTCAAGTCCCTTTTTTAAGGAACCAAAAAACATGAAAGAGTTGGTGCCCTTTTAAAAAATATCTGTCATTATGTAAAGCTAAAGTGACTGGGTAACTTAAAAATATTTCAAAAGAAAATCTTGAGTTTAATATCTACGTGTGGGATGTTTTCAGGCTTCCTGTGTAAATACGAGATCTGTGTATGTGGTTGTGCTGACTATCACTGTTTTTCATGCATGGAAAGCTTCAATGCAAGTCTGTAATGAACTTTATGAAAGAGATTATTATTGCTGTAGCAAATACTGGATGCTAGTGGCAATGCTAGTAATTAGCTTTATAGTTTAACTTCCTCTTGGATGAAATATTTGAAACATTCTGATTCCTGAATGTAAAGAAAGCTGGAGTGGAAATTCTTACATAAACCAGGGCTGTACTGTGGGGTTGTAGTCTGTTACAAAATAAAAATTATCTGTAACGCGAGTATACCATGTAGCATGCTAAAATCTTGGAATGCCATGGTATCCAAATTGAACTATACTCAAATTACTCTCAGTGTTGTCTTCCATGTGCGTATTTCAAAACGTCTTGCACTTCACTTTTTAAAATCAATTGTAGTATAAGAATGATAGTGACCTAGAACTTAAAAATATTTTGAGAAGAGTTGCCAAACTGCCAGTGCAACTCTCTGATGCAGCGGTTGCACATCTCTGTGTTCACCTTCTAAAACTGCCTTTCTCTCCCCAGGTGAAAAGCAGGCAGCTACGCACGTAAGCCTGGATCAGGAGTATGACTCGGAATCATCACAACAGTGGAAGGAACTCGAGGAGCAGGTTGTGTCTGTGATAAATAAAGGAACAATACCTTCAAACTTTCAACCAACGCAGTTCTGTTTAAATCGCTACTCAGATAACTCCAAATTTCCGCTTGCTGTGATAGAAGGTAAAGATTTTTAAATGTCTGAAATAAACTGAGATAAATTTGTATAATATTTCCTGTCTTATTATAGATTTGAACCAACATTCTTGTGCTGGTCGTTCGTATGTGAATACTCTGAGATAGGTGAGCCTTCAGATTGTGATAGGGAAAGCCTGTTGTCATTATTTTCTTGCACTTTTTTAATAGAACCAATAACTGTAGAAGTGTCCTTCCGAAACCCTCTGAAAGTTCCACTTCTTTTGACTGACCTTTCATTGCTGTGGAAGTTTCAACCTAAAGACTTCAGTGCAAAGCGTGATGGAGAAACAAAAGAGCAGGTAAAGAAAGCTTCATCTTTTTCCAACCCAAACACCTGCAGGTATGGAATATATGTTAAGTATTCAAAATTCAGTAGTATGAAACATTTAAGCATAAACGTTAAACATGAAGGTTTAAGTGTAAACTGAGAAAAAAGGTAAGAAAAAAAGTAGCTACTGAAATTACTTTTATATTAGCTAGATTTTCCTAGATCTGTAGGGCACAAAACAGCCAAGTTAACAAACAAATTGTAATGTATTTTTTAAAGGTGAATGTGAAACAAAATACTTCCAAGATTTCATTGTATGTGTACTACATCCATTTTGAGTCACACCAGCCCTGACCTGTAAATATGAATGTCAATGGGTAGATTATCAAATACCCTTCCTTTATGTGAGCCACTGTACATAGAGGAATGTGTGTTCTGAAAAACTGTGCTCATATAACATAGGAACGTCTTGGTATCTTGATTAGAAGAGAAATGAAAATTTATTGTATTAAAAATTTATGTTTTGAATACTTTAGATGAGCTTTTGTACTACTGTTTAACTTGAAAAATATTTCAACTAATGCTGCAAAAAGCTCTGATGGACTGTTCACACATCCAGGTTTTAAAGGTTTTAGTATGTTCAAATACTGAATATTACAGTAAATTCCTAAATAATTTGTTTTCCTGGCCAAAACATTTGGAGCACAGTGAACTCTGAAGTTGCTGTAAGTATTTACCAGGGTTATAAACATGGTTCCACATAGTTTAAGTCTCACGGCTTACCATACACTTTCCCTTCTGTTCTCATCTCAACTGCTACTGTAATGGTGTGATAAATACTTCTGTGAATATTAGTGGAACTGTCTGGGAATGGTTCCAATTTACAGTGCTAAATCTTAAATTTCTCTTAAATAAATGTTTACTGAGCTCTTGAGCTGCTTTTTTAATTCATAAATGCAGAGAAGCTGGGCATGCAGCATGTGCTTGTCCTAACTGTTTGGAAATTTGTATGACTTTTTCCCTTGAACACTTCAGGAAAGATATTGGAAATATTATTTATGGCACTTTTTCTGCCTATGAGTAATAGTATCTAAAGAGCTGTTTCTTCTTTTCAGGGTATGTGTGATGAAGATATGGTAGGGACTGAAGCAATAGCAGAATTTTTAATTAATAGTGAGGAGACAAAAGTGGTAAGTACTATACTTTGTTTTAAAAGTAGTTTTTTCAGTGTTGAACTTCAGTGTGCATTTCAGACTTGTTATGATCTGAACTTAGTGCTAAACTAACAGAATACATGACTGAATCCGAAATTCCAGTACCTCATATATCTTACCACTTTGTATAAATGTGACAGAACTAGAAGCAGTGGGCACAAGACGCTCCACCTAAACATCAGGAAACACTTATAAATAACTTCATTTATAACACTTATTTTGTAAAGGTGATTTTGCCTGAGGACTTGGCACAGGCTGCCCAGAGAGATTGTGGAGTATCTGTCTTTGGAGATGTTAAGAGCCCTCTGGATGTGGTCCAGGGCAGCTGGCTCTAGATGGCCCTGCTTGAGCAGGCAAGTTGGGCACGCTGACCCTCAGAAGTCCATTCCAGCTTCAATCATTCTGTGATTCTGCCCCCATTAATCACAGTAAAAGTTAACTTTAAGGAATTTTTCCTAATGCAACGAGCATTTCTCAGCTGTGAACTGGTTTGGTAAATTCTGTGTGTATGAAATTTTGAATCTAGTAAATGATCTGTATTTACTGTTGCAGTTGTTTCTGACACACCTATAAAGTAAATGTAGCTGCGAGTGTGTTTAGCAGTTGGACATGTAAATGTAAAAATACTTCTTTCTAGTAGCAACAACAACAAAAAATTTAACGTATCTCCACAGGCAAGACTAAAGCTCTTTCCCCATCAAACAGGGGAGCTACATATTCTGGGAGTCGTTTATAATCTTGGCAGTGTTCAAGGTGCTGTGTCATTAGATGGGATAGATCCTTCTATTGGATTACAGACAGGTAAGTGTGTTATTACCTTAAACTGTGTGTTTCTGGAAGGAGGAGACATGGCTTCTGCAGAGTAGAACTAAATTCTAGTGTTTAGTGTTTGACTACCATGATATAAGACCTTCCATTAGGTAGGGATGTAGAAATGAGAGAAACAACTGAAATAGGAAAAGAGCAAATTGGCTCTTGTAGGAATCCCATGAGGAAGGATGCCGGATCCATACTTTATTGCTCCTTTTAAATCTGTTGAAATTTTGAAACCAGTAAAAAATCAAAATGTAAATATCCCATCTATGCCATGTCAAATCTATAACAACTTTCACTGACTCTCTTGCTGTTAATTGTTCGTCTGCATCTTTTTGCTTTGTTAACGTTCAGCTTTTGTCTAAATGTTGCACTGAAGTTCTTTTTATAGATTCCTAAATTTAAATTTGGTTGATAGGTATTTTTAGTGTCTTTAATCCTCTTTCCTTTACATTAATATAAAAATTGACAATGAATTGCATGCTACTTGATCTGCTTTGTTGAATCATTCATCTGAAACTGTCTCTCACATGGAGAATTTAGTCGTTAGATGAAATGGAGATTAAAACGTGAGTGTCTGAAAGAAATAGAAGCTTGTTTATCTAGAGGCTGAAAACCTTTTGAATAAAAACCATGCGGAGAGTGGTGGCTGTCTTTAAAGGAAATAATCCTCTAAGTGACTTTTCCAGCCTAGCAGAAATTGGGAAACGAAATAAATGCATCAACTTCATGCACTGTCTGCTGCTTCTCTTCCAGTTGTAGTCAAACTATTGAAGGGCAGAGTAGGTCCACAGCAAGGGATAACTGGCTGTTGGAACTTGAACTAGCCGTGTGTTATGTGACTGTAAGCTTTGAATAGTTTTGTTGATGATGCTGCTTAATCAATGAACACTGCGTGTGCCCAATAACAAAAATTTAAATGGCTTTTGAGATTGGATTGGGAGCTTTGGATCATTTCTTAGAGACAAAGTTAGGAATTACTTAAAAAAACCCCAACTAAACAAAAGTTTAAAAAATTTTTTCAGGAAAGTTTGTTTCCAATGGGTTATCTGTACGAGGACGACAAGATTTAGAAATCCAAGGACCTCGACTTAATAACACAAAAGAGGAAAAAACATCAATTAAATATGGACCCGATCGACGTTTAGATCCCATTATTACAGAAGAAATGCCTTTGTTGGAGGTATGTAAGTACTTCCTATTGGCAGTTTTGAGAAAATAGCTGAATGCAGTTTATAAGTGTAATTCTAACATTGACGGCTTGGATTTTGTTAATGCCTTAATCTTTCCAGGTAATTTCTGATCTGTCAGTGACAAACTAGTGTGGGTTTTTTCCAGCTGAAACTTGAAGCCTCAAAATTAGTATCCTTCTGAAATTGCTATATTCCCTTCAGAATTTTAGTTGGCAACAGCTTTGGTAACCAGATTTTAAGGTGAACGGGGAGCAGGGAAAGAAGCTTTTTTCTGTTTGCTTACCATTCACCTAGAAAAGTTATTCCAGCTGGTTAATTAAAATACAGTGCTTTCCCCTTGTGGGGTTATTAAAATGGTCTGGGTAACTGGTTAATGACAGGGCCCTCTAGAGTGGGATGGATCAGCTAGAAGGGAGTACAGTGATCATCCAGTCCTGCTGCCTGACCAAGTTACAGTATGTTAATGGCTTTGTCCAAATGCCTCTTGAACAGTGACAGGCTTGGGCATCGAATGCCTCTCTAGGAAGCCTATTCCACTGTTTGACCACCCTCTCCATGCAGAAATGCATCTTAATGTCCAGCCTAAATCTCCCCTGGTGCAGCTTTGAGCCATTCCCACATGTCACTGGATTTCAGAGAGAAGAGATAGGCACTTCCCTCTCCACTTCCCCTCAGGAAGCTCTAGGCAGCAGTATAGTTTGTGTTATTGGTTGTTTTCATGGGTATTCCCAACTTGGCTCAGTTTTCAGGTTTTTATTTTCTCCTTTTCTCTCCCATACAGGTGTTCTTTATAAATTTTCCTACAGGACTTCTCTGTGGAGAAATCAGAAAAGCATATGTAGAATTTGTGAACGTAAGCAAGTGTCCTCTTACTGCACTGAAGGTCGTGTCCAAGCATCCAGAATTTTTCACTTTTGGTGGAAATACTGCTGTTCTAACACCACTAAGTCCTTCAGCCTCTGAGAACTGTAGTGCTTACAAGACTGTTGTGACAGATCCTACCTCTGTGCGAACAGCACTGCTATCTTCAGCTTCTTCTGCAGACTTTGGGGTTGGCACAGGAGGTTCACCTGAGGTAATACAGGTTCCACTTCCTGATGCTGTTCTTCTTCCTGGGGCTTCAGTGCAGCTGCCAATGTGGTTACGGGGACCAGATGAAGAGGGTGTTCATGAAATTAACTTCTTGTTTTACTACGAAAGTATTAAGAAGCACTCAAAAATGTGGTAAGTTTTTCTAATCTACCTTTTCTGTCATATTTATTAGACGCATTATGAACATTGTAATGGTAAAAGTAAATATTACTGAATTTCTCTCAGTTGCTATGATGATGTGAAAATGGCCTGTTATCTGCTATTCTAAGCAATATTTTTTCTACTATATGATCTAATTTCCATATTAAATTGTATAGCCTACACAGCTTTTATTGAAGTAGCAAATACTAAATTATTAAAATAATTTAATAGAAGGAGGGTTAATGGCATTCTGTTAATACAAACTTTGTTTGTATTTAGTTCCTCTGGAACCACATCTTTCTGAGGGTGAAAAATCATAATCTAATTTGTTTCTACATTTTCTAAAACAAAATCCTGTCTACCTTGAATAAAAGATTTTGTTCTTAGTTAAAATTTGGTTAGTAATTGTATTGTGATGAAAGTTGTTCTCTTTGGAGGGGTTAAATACCAAGTTTGACTTGCACGCTGTTGTGTAGTTCCTTTTTGGAACATGTTGAGAGAGTGCACAGTCAAGTTCGACACCACAAGCTAAAAAAAAGCCAAGAAATTCATTCACCACTTCTTGTGGGCAGGCAGGTTTTCAGGAAGGGAGGGCTCCATCATGTGTGATAATTACTTGGGAAGACATGTCACCAGGCCCTGCTTTCTCCTTCTCCCTAGTTTTATTGCTGGGCATGCCTCCGTATGGTATGGAGCATCCCATTGGTCAGCTGGGGTCAGCTGTCCCACTGTGTCCTGTTCCACCCTTTTGTGCAAGCCCAGCCTGCTCGCTGGTGGGGTGGGGTGAGGAGCAGAAAAGGCCTTGATCCTATTGCTGTGCAAGCCCTGCTCAGCAATAACAAAAACATTCCTGTGTTAACACTATTTCTAGCACAAATCCAAAACATGGCCACTTACCAGCTACTGTGAAGAAAATTAACTATCCCAAGCCTAAACCTGCACAGTTGGTGTCTGTACCAGGGTTGCTCACAAAAACTCTAGTAAGATGGACTGAATGTCTTCTTGTGGCCAAAGCTTGTTTTCCAGGCTAGTTCTGAGAGAGAAACAAAGTTCATGTGCTGTGGGACTGGTTTGCAGTGTAAACCAAAGCAGAGTAAGTTGAAGATGGTTGAGAGAGTGAATCAGTAGCATGTTCTCAAAACTGAAGCCATGCAAATGCACCCTTGGTTTAGATTTTTCTGTAGCTTCTGAAATACCAAAGGTAGCATTTCATTTGGTGCTAAGCTAGTCTGTAGGAATAGGGAATTTGTCCCCCTGCATCTCATAGTATTCAAAAATGAAGGTGTTTGAGAGATGGAAGAGGGTTGTTTGAGGAATGTACTTGTTCCCTACTGTATGTAAGTTTCGAGAGGAACTTAAGGGAACTGCTCTGTTTAAGTGCTCTTGGTAGACTGAGCATAGCTTTTAAGTGTTCAAAAAATGATGTAATATGTGCCACTTGAAAGCTATACAGGCATCTGTATATCTGAAAATTGCAAAGCTTTAAAATTTCTTTTGTAATTTTTTCTGTAATTAATTGTGACATTGTGAAGTAGAGTTTAGGAAGCCATTGATTTTTTTTTCCTGCCCAAAAAATGTCACATGATGTTTCAACATATTTAGTGGGTAATGCATATCAAACTTTTGCATGCCTCTAAAATGATTTGAAGTGGAAGTTATTGTAACTAAAAGCTTCTGCATGGGAAAAGCTAATGTATTTTGATGGTGTCTAAGAATGGAGTTGTACTCATCTTTAGAAAAGCAGGAAGATAACTTTCACAGAGGATCTGCTGTTGTGGAGGTTTGAGCATGCCTGGAAAAAGGCAGGGTAGCAGTGGTTTGGTTCTCTTTTTTTTAAATTCTCTTTCCAGGAGAATTTATTGAATGCAATGGTATTTTAAGTGCTTTTTAGTAAATATTTATGACAAAAGATGTGACTAAGTAATGGTCTTTCTATGGTTTACTTACTCAAAAACTGTTTTCCAGAGCATTTGGTGGTATTAAATAGCTTAATGATATCCATGTGCCAATACGTGTCTGTTTGCTTTCATTCTGCCAGTTGTCTTACATCTGAAATAGTTCTGATGTATTTTTCCTCATGGTAACACCTGAACCTTTTTCTCCAGTATTTCACACTGGCCAAGAGACTGTGCGTTTAAAGAGCACCTACCCGTGCAGCAAGACGGTTAAAAATAAAGTAGGTTTGATAGGGTATCTTTGGTGGTTGAAATGAATAAATTGTCTAATGGCCTTAATATTGACAAACATAAAAGCTAAATTTCTTGATGTCGTGTTCTGGGCAGTCCTGGTTGTTCAAAATGTTGTCCTTTTTTTTTTCCCTTTTCTTTTCTCTCCTCCCCCTTCCTCCCTTTCCTAGTCATAGAGTATTAAGGCACACTGCAGTTATTTGTACTAGCCGGTCTCTGCACATTCGGGCTACTGTCTGCAGAAGTAATGCACTTGGGGATGAAGAAGGCAGAGGGGACAACATGTTGCTGTTTGTGGATGTAGAAAATATCAATACTGTAAGTTCTTATTTTTCTTAATAATAATACTGTCCTGAAGCTCAGCAGATATGAGTCACCACTGGAACCAAGACTCGAGTGAAAGGTTTTTCTACAGTAACTTTGTAAACACTTAATAAACTTTACATATTTGATCATTCCAATTACTGTTGGAAAGAGTGTTAATGTTAAGTTATATATCAACTCTCTGGAAGTCTTCTGTACTAATCATATTGCAAGACTATAGTTCAAAGTGGTTGTAGGAAGATTTATTCCAAATTGATGAATGTTCTTGATCGCAACTTCCAAGATTGTCTCATTCAGAACTATCTGTGTCCCCTGCAACCTTCCAGTGAAAACACTGGTAGAATTAGTGAAAATGTCAAAGTCAAAAATTCAGCTCCAATTTGAAGGAAGCTTGTGTTTACATTTATCACCAAGCTACAAAGACATTTTTGCTAATATGATCCGAATACAGGCATGTCCTTTGTGATCTGTTGACTTACTAAAGCATATGAAAATACTTGGTTTTTCCATACCATGCTAATTAAAATTTACTCATTTTTTTGGTAAAGCTGCTCCCATTTTTTCAGTCACAAAGCAAGGTAACTGAATAGTCTGTTCATAGAATTCATAGACACTTAGTTGGTAATGGAACCACTGAGCTGATTTGTCATTTTCTTTTGAAGGTGTGTACACTCTGGTTTTTTTCTTCATTTACTGAATATTGTCCACTCCTTTAAGGAGGGAGGAATGTTTTTATAAATGACTTACCAAGTTAACAGTGTGAGGCTTAGTTTTCCACTACTACCTCACTCTTTACAAGAAAGGAAGCCAATTCTGAAAGCTACTTTTTATTGTGTATATATGTAAACCCAAAATAAAGAGATCTTGAGTTTCTAGGATTTATGACGTAACAGTGCTCCTAAAGCAATCCTAGAAACTGAGTAACCTTGTGGACAGTGTTCTGCATTGGAGTTAAAAAGCCTAGTTTTTGTTAAAGTAGTTCTTAATCTAAAATACTAGCTTGTGGGTCTTTTTCTGGGGGATCCTTATTTCTTCTTTGTGTGGCTTTGTTTACTGGAATTGGAAGTTGCTGTGTTCTGGGACTGTTGCTTTACACTACAGTGGGTCTTAAATCTCTCCTTATCTCTAAGTACTGTGTGTTATGAGTGGTGTGAATAATGAGTTAAATTGAGATTCTAACAGTGCCACCTTGCAGTGAACACTTACTGTGCAATGTAGCACATCACAATTGTGATTGGTTTTCTTCGACATAACTTTTGTCTCTTCCTTAGAGCGAGACGGGTGTTAAGGAATTTCATATAGTGCAAGTTTCAAGCAATAGCAAGCACTGGAAGCTTCAAAAATCTGTTAACATCTCTGGAGACAAAGGTGTGTATCTTTATCACCAAAATGATGGGAAGTCTAGCTTCTGCCTGATAAAAATGGTTAGAAGAATCTTACAAGGAGCTGAATTTGGCATTCAGAATAATTAGTTTCTAAAAACTTCGTCCATTTCAAACATACTAAAGCCCTTCTTTTGTTCCTGTTTCAAGAAATGCGTATTTACTGATCACTCCAAGCTTAACTTACAGCTTAAAAGCAAGCTTAATTATTTCTATGATGTAGAGAAATCCATGTCTGGGGTGACTGATAACTTTCCTCACAAGAAATATGGTTGTGTTGTGTGCACTTGCTATGCCTGATTAGCTGTGCTTGTTGAGTGTCATCAGTGTGTTTCCTATTTGTAAATGTTCAAGACTTGTCACTTTTGTCTAAGGGACTCTGATTATGCTGAGGGCAAAAAAAAAAATCTTGCCACCTTTTTCTTTCAGATACTAAGCTCTCTAGCAGAGAGAGAGCGAAGTTGTGTTTTAAAGCAGTGAGATGCAAAAATTCAGAAGGTAGGTTCTTTCCTGAATTTGGTGACTTTTTGAAAAAAATACTGTTTTGGATACTGTATGCTGAAATTGTGACTTCTCATGATGCTAAAACAGTGCTTTCTCTTTTTATCCCGTAGAAAATTACACATTTGCAGATATTGTCTTTGGAAATGAACAGGTAGGTGGATGGGTACAACTGCATATTTTGTTTTGTGCAAGGTGTTCCTGTCATATGACAGGACAAAGAGGTGGTAAGGTAACCTAGGCTAGCATATGGTCAGGAATATTAGGATCCCAGCTCTACAGCTGAACTACTTTGGGATCGCATTACAATGCTGGCTTTTTTTGGTAGTGCTTTTCCTTCCTTTTCAGCTCTTCAGAGCAGTTATCTTAAATATATCCCAGCCCTCTAGTTTTCTAGTAGAGGTCTGCAGATATCAGATTCTTGCTCTTAATTATACTTTTATTAAGACAGGTTAAAAATTCTAATTACAGCTTATTTGAAAAACTGGAAAACTAATGGATGTCGGTTGCAGAATTTCAAAACTACTACAGGAGGTTCCAATGGGTTCAAGGAGTCTGTTTGATTTTTTTCTAGAAGTTTAGGGTTCTAGACTACCATGCTCTTCTAATCTTTTTTAAACATAGAGGTATTGAGTAATCAATTCAGCAACTGATCTTGGTACAGCAAATGCTTTTCCAAAACCTGAGGAAGGAAAGTAGGCTACTTGCATTAGATCAGAAATCTACATAGTGGATTTATTCAGTTGAATGTCAGATTGCTTATTTTATGCTGAGCGTACATTTTTCCTGTATATATTCAGTTTTTAAAAGCCAAAGAAAACCTATTCACTGCCATTTCATTTCATAGACATATAAATTGAAGTTAGGACTAAAAACCTGAGGTAGATGATCTCTCTGTGCATTGTTAGAGTTGGAATCTGAGCTGCAGGAGCTTTAGCTTTCCTCGAGAACATTTATTACAGTAGGGAGAGGAGGAGAGGGTCCTCCCTCCCAGGCTCTGCAGTTGCTCCAAAAGTGGATTGTCTCCCTGTGTATCAGCATTCTGCTAGTGCAATAATTAGCAGCTCTGCAGCAGCATATTTTGGAAAAGCTAGCATTTTTGAAAGGAAGGGATTGGGAAGCTAAAGCTGCTTGCTTATCCTGCTGTCTCCAACAGGGCACAGTATCATTGCTGTCACTCTTAAAAACCAGTTTCCTTACCTGACTTTTGGTGTTCGAAGAACTGGAACGTGTAATGACAAACAGCACAGTGTTTCCATTTGTGCCACATATCTATGGGGATGTGCTGTGCAATCTATTATCTCTGCTGTAGCTAGCAAAATGTATGTTCCTAACTTAGATAAATAATTCTAGCTAAGCTGAGGAAAATATTAGTAAGCAAAAATGAGTTCTGTGTGACTTAGTTGGATGCTTCAGCTCTCTCTAATAGACTTGATATATGTCAGTAGGCTCCTTTGTGATAATAATCAAAGCTCCTATTTCCAAGTTTGTATTTATAGTTTTAAACTAGCAAGCTGTAGCTCTGTTTTCCCTATATTATCTTTAGCAGCCCTTTAGATATGACTGATCTTTAGCAGGTCAAGCATGGAAACCAAGGTATCTGGCATCCTGTAGCTTTGCAAAGGGAAGCCAGCTGGGATAATGGAACTGAAATGCTACAGTGATGAGCTCTGTTAGAACAGAGCTTGTGTCAGTTCATCCTGTTCTGGACACTTTCTTCCTTTTTTTCTCTTGTAGATAATAAGTTCAGCCAGTCCTTGTGCAGACTTTTTTTTCCAAAGCCTATCCTCCGAATTTAAAAGAACACATGTGCAATCTCATACTCACGCATCTCAAAGGACAGTGAAACAATCGTTTGATGAAACAGTCAGATTGATACAAAGATGCAGTGAAGTCGATTTGAACATTGTGGTACTGTGGAAGGTATGTATGGTTGTGGCCTTTGTGGTAATTTGGACATGAAACATTACAGTTGGAATATAATTTAATGTGGCATCCTGAACTTTCAGGCATATGTGTATGAAATTTATGGGTGAATTTTTTTTTGGAAAACAATCAAACAAACTGTAATGATGCAAGAAGCAAAGATAGTCTTAGTGTCTATTACTATAATAAGTGTCCTTAAATAGTTTTACATTACTCTAAATGTAGCCAGTTCTTGTAAGTTCTCTTTTAAAAGAGAAAATTATGAATTCTTGAACTAAGAGGTTTGTTAATGCTTGCTCTTGTAACTGTAAGAGTGACCCAGTCAGCTCTGAAGAAAAGGGTCTCATATTCCAGGATGCAGATATGAAGCAGTGGAAATTGGCATAAATGTGTCATGCTAGCCTCTAAACTTTGATCAATACAGTGTGTTCTACTTAAGTTAGGGGGCAGTCAGTAATTCTGTGTTATAAATCTCATGATCGTTTCTGGTCTGCAGATGTCTTTGTATTATGTTCTGTAGGCATATGTTGTGGAAGACAACAAGCAGCTTATTTTGGAGGGCCAGCATCATGTTGCTCTTAACACAGTTGGAAAGGAGGCCTTTTCCTTTCCTCAGAAGCAGGTAATCTACTGTGAAGTTTTCCTTCAAAATTGCTTCTTTCTCTAAATGGACGTAATGAATTCTCTAGTATATAAGTGGAAGCTTTTGTAGAATCTTAACATCAGATGTGTTATTACTAAATAATTCAGGCTGACTGACTCCAGGTTTGCTTAGTCTTCTGTATTGAACTAGCCAGGCTCAGCTGAAACATGAGAAAAGCCGTATGCAGGTAAGTATATTGATGAGCAGTTGTTGAAGTAAACTGTTCTTTGGCGTTTCAGATAGAAATAGAAACTTGTTAATGGTATTAAAAGTAATGATTATTTCATAACAAAGTTAATACTAAAATGGTGAAGTTTATAATTGTTTTGCTCAATGAAAGAAAACACGTGTAAGAAACTGGTGGCTGTCTTCTGGTACATGAATTGGTAACAACTATGGAAGTTACAGATAAGGTTCTGTAAAAATATCTATACTAAATTCAGTTTATGTGGATGAAGGAGACTAATGTGCAGAACAAGAGAAATATGTGTTGTGCTTGTTTAGTCTTCTGCTGACCAGCACGTTGCTGTTCCTTCTTGTTCTGGTACCATTCTTCTTCTGTTTTTACCAATATTGCAAACATAATATATAGCTTTTAGTGAGCTCTTAAAGTTACAGCAAAGAATACTATGTATTAATTTTGTGAAACAAACAGTACAGGACAAATGTCTTCCTATAAATACCATGGTATAATGCAAGTAGTCAATTGCTCCGAAGCCGTGCATTTGACTTTTGTTCATAAGCCTTTAAGTATTTGTAAATTGGTAAGATAATTTTTTCCATTTAGTTATTTGTGCTATGAAATAAATGGGAATTTGCACACATGGGCTGAGCAGTACAAGAGGCTGTATTAGTCTAATGATAACTGCCCCCTGAGGGGCAGACTTTTCCTGTCTTAATGTGTATGTAGAACAGTAGATCACACTGTAGACATCTAAGGTTAGGAGAGAAAATATTGTGAACTTCTGATCTCATTAAGTTCTGGTTCTCACAAATGGGTAGGAAGAGAAAATAGAAATCAATCACATCTGCATTCTAAAATAAACGAATGACTGAATATGATTTGGGTAGAAATTTGCATTTCTTGTTGACTGGAACTATTTGTCTGCATGACATGAAATTTCAGACTAAAGAAATTAATCCTACCACCAGCAACAAGGAGGATCCCTATGTACCCTCAATTTTTTTTGAGAATATATTTTACTATATTAGCATTCTCTGTGGAAAATCTGTTTCTCATCAGGTTTTGTTACAACTATCTTTATGTAGATTCTCCATTGATTATTGTATTCACTTCCTGCAGTATGAGGAACACACTTCCTTTGAAGCATTCTGTACCTTTGTTGGAAGAAAAAAGCATCTGCATTGTCATGCGGTTGAAATCTGGTATAAGAGTAATTGGTGGTTGGGTTTTTTTTAATAAACGTGAATTTTGTGGCCTCATGATAACCAAAGCCCAGAGTTAGCATGAATTTTAAGAACCTGTGGTCTCAGGACTGCTAAGAATTGAGAAATTGCATATGCTCACATACGACTTTTTTTTAAATTGGCTCGTAATACTGTGAGGAGAGCAGATAAACTGCTCTGAGGTAGGAGGTGAGGTATAACAAATTAATTGATTTGAGACTTTGCAGCAGTTTACTTCATTCAGTCCACATTTCAGAATTAAAAGACTCCCCAAAATAGAATTAAATTAGGCTAAATAGAGAAAATAATATACTTAATCTTGTAAGAATTGCAAATTGTCTTTGAATTGCTCTTTTAAACTGACACAAGTGGTGAGAAGCTGGGGAGGAGAAGTGGTAGAAAACCCCAAACTCAAAGTTTACTTCTGACCTAATATTTTCAGTCTATAGTTTTGTCTTGTAAGTCAGCATTTATTCTCTTAAGTCATGAACAGGGTTGGAAACTCTACTCTAGACTGTTCCTGATTTGCCTTGTGCTGGCAGTATTGAAGTTGTTTTCTGAGGACTCGACAGCAGAGGGAGATGGAGGTGCATGCTTTTTACCAACACATGTGGTTACCAGTTCATAAATGATAGAGGGCTGCTCTCATTTGGGGAAAAAAAATTAATTGCAGATTCTGAACAGGGTGTCACCTAGGATGCAAGAGTCCAGTCTGAATTTATTGCTGAGTTTTATTTGTTGCTCCTCTACAGTGACTTTCTTCTTGATTTCTTTTGCTTCATGCTGTTGTATCCAGCAAAGGAATTTTTGTGTATGGCAGACACAGACAGCTATCCCTAACCCAAGTCTCACAATGAGGAAACATGAACAAAATTTCTCTTTGCCCTCCCCTTTATTTCTTTTAGTCCTCTGAGAAATGGCTCAAATCTTAGCCAAATTAATCAAATAACTCTGTTGAACAAGTTGAGATAATTTGCTTTATATTTTGGTCAAATTCTCTGTACTGGTTGGCTTCTGCTGCATTGTCAGTTATGATGTATCTCAGATTAACTCTTTGCCAGCTTCTAATGATGTAGTTTAGATTTACGGAAGCTTCTACTACTGTTCGGGGAAAAAAGCTTCAGTAAAGCACTGTAGTGAAGAAAACGAGATTGATATTCTTCTGCACTGTTATATTTAAGTTGTTCCAGTTGCTGGTGCATTGGTAGTTGGGTGAACTGGTGAAAAGTCATACTGATTATGTGTGTAAGATGTTAGACTGCTCACTGAGCCACAGTTGATGGGTGGTTACTTCTGCTTGGTTCCTTGTGGGACATTTAATGCACAACAGGGATGTGGAACAGACAACAGGGTGCAATTATTCCTGTATCGCAGTAGCATAACTTGCTGTAGTATTTGGTAAAGTCAAGATAAAACCTCTCATTACAGTGGGGCTTGGGGAAAGGGTAAAATGTTTTTCTCAGTAAAATTTCTGTAGGTACCCATGTATTAAAAACGTAAGTAACATATAATTCTATACAAGTTCTTTGATGCTCAAATGTATGTGCTTCCTATTCTTCCCATGTTTGTTCAAAATAGTATTAGGAATACTAATCTTTTTTGATTCCAACCACTACAGTAACTATGACTTTAAAGCTGGTTTTCTGTCACTGAATACATACCGTTTTTGTTGTTGTTTACACTAGAGGTTTTTTTTGTATAACAAAATAGCACCACTTTTGAGCATAGGCTACTGGACCCAGTTGGCCTACCAGGAGATGTGATGAGCTACTTACACCCTTATGTTCTAGAAGTTTGGAGTCGTAACATGTAGTGTGCTGAAGGAACACTTACAGAATATTGACTTTGTTAAAGCATTTATTTGTTTCACATAGAAATCTCTCTGGATAATAAGGAAAACATTTATCTTCTGATCCTTCCTCTCATTTGTATTTTTGAAAAAATTTTCTTTGGCTAAAGATAGGGAAAAAATTCTAAATATAGTCTGTTGCCTTGAATCAGAAGGTGCCACTAAGTGGTATATTAATAGTCACAGGCAACAGTATATGAAGGAAAAAGTCACATAAGGTGTAAGTAAAGCGAATTGCTTTGAATAGATCCATTTCAGGCCAAGTAATAAAAGCCTCACTTAGAAAGTCAGCTGAGTATTTGTGAATCATGGCTGGTTTTTTTGACAATGATACTGCTATAGGTTCTATTTTCTCTTCTGAAACATGCTTTTTGGAATCAGGTTGTTTTAACTGAAGGTCAGCTGAAGACTGCACCTGAAATACAGCTATTCTGTCTGTTCTTGACCTCTCTACCTTAAATTAGTGAAAGGACAAAAACTTCAAAAGCATTAAGCATCCAGTCACAGTCAAGGCTGTTGATTTAATATGATTTCTTACTGCTCTCTTCCCTGTTTTTCTAATCCGGTGAATTCAATCCAAAAGATTCCAAAGGAAAAGTGCAGTGTAATATGGTGGGGTGGAAGTAATAGGGCATTTGTCACACTTCTGGTTTGCAAAGACTTCACACCGATGGAAGGTGAGAAGCAGCCTAGAGGTTTGTTATTTGACTGTTGGCATGTTTGGAATAGCATCCATCCCTTCCAGGTGTGCTTCAGGACTGCACGTGATATTCTTCTGGGCTGCACATTTGGTCCTGTGAATTAGACCAGCGCTAGCCCAAAGTAAAATCCATAAAATGCGTACAGGATGGATGCAGACTTTTTGCACTATTTCACTTTAGAGAGGATAATTTTTGGTAAGACTGCTTCTTAAAATACATGCAGCTTAGTGAGTCAGCAACAGTTTGGTTGGAAACAGGAATTTTTTGAAACATAGGAGAGAGTAGGGTTTAAATAACTATTTTTCCGGACTATTACTAGAAGTGACATCTTTCGCTAGTTCAGGATTTTTTTTACAGAATATGTGGGAGGAGATGCTTGAATAAAAGAGAGATTGTTGGAATGGATTTAAGACTTTCCTTAAACCACCTCAGTAGAGAAAAAGCAAAGTTCTTAAGGGAAAAGCAACATCAAGAGCTGAAATACACATTTTTCACTCTGTTGTATCAATTGATGTAGCAGGTACAGTACCAGTTTGGGAGGACTGGTTTATATTATTGTCATGAATGAAATACTCCAAATAGCTACAACATTCGATCAGCTACTTTACCCATTATGGACTGCAGAGCTGATGGCATCTGTTTTCAAATGTATTATTCTTGGTGTCAGTAAAATACTGTTCCTGGAGTTGTTTTCTCTGTAGTTGAGAGCTAGAATGAATATAGACTAGTCACATGTTGAAGGAAGCAACTTAAAACAGAGGTTTGAAAATGGAAGTTTTGAGATCAAAAATGTGGAAGGTAGAAAAGCACATCACTTAGATGTCTCACTCTTATTTCAACTGCTTTCGTATATTCTGCTTTTATTTATGCTTAGCTTCATTCAGGAGATTCCTGTTTAGGTTTTCTTCTGTGCTGTGCATATTGGTCCCTCATATTTGACTGAGCATGTCAATAATCCTTTTATGTGTGACTTGTGGTTTATGGGGCAAATATGCTGATTTTCTGTACAACTTGGATATCAAATCTATTTTATTGAAGCACATCTTTTTCTGGTGTGCTTAAGAGCACATTGACCCAGTCTTTAAGAATATTGTTTATGAAACTGAAAACTTTGTGTAGTGCTAGGTATAAAAATCTTCTAAAGGGACTGTATATGAAGATACAATCACTTTTGTCTATCTGATTGAAAGAAAGAACTTTTCAATTTGAAAATGCATTCTGAGATATTAAGGAATGTATTATGGGTAGATCTGTCTATTAGATCTATTAAAAGATGCTTTGAATGGTTTAAATTTTGTCTTTTCAATGTTTAGCCAAGCATAATTGCAGGAGAGATCTGAAACCAGTGTGAATGTCTAAAGCACAATTTCAGAAGTGTATAGAGGGATGATTTATAGCTATTGCAAAGTAGCAAAATACCAGACTCTAAAGGTTGTGACTTTTTTGTAACGTAAGTAAGTGAAGATATTGAGATAATTCTACTTGAAACAGAATTGTGCCTAGATTTGAGTGTATTTGTTTGAAGCTGGCCTTTGTAAATGGCTTTAGGCAACAAGAAGCTTTCTAAAAATAGAAAATAACTATCCAAGCACCAGTTATGCAGTTCGGAGCTCTTGGAACATAACTGAGGGAGCACTGTCATTCTGGTGCTAATGCCTGTTGTGTATTTTTAGTCAAAACCAAAAAAGCTTTAAAATGCAGCTGTAACATGTAAAACAATAACAAAAGCACACGCCCCTCTTCCAATCTCTGACGAAGTCTCTTCCAGCCAAGCCTATCTACCTCTACCAGTTTATATAGATGAGACACTCAAATTACACCATAACTGTTTTATTAAAGGGACAATCCTAACCATTGATGTGGCTTTCTTGTCTGCAGTTTATGCTGGCTACTGGAGCTTGTGACACTTCTGGAGGCTTTGCAAAGAACCAGACTGTCAGCAAGTAGATTCTAGGTGTCAGGATTTTTTTTTTTTCTCCCTTTTAAAAGGCAGTACTCCACTTGGACTGATAATCTAGGAATTCAGCAACAAAATACCCCCTGCTTAGTTCTGGTTTTTTTCTTTTGCTTTGTTTCTAAGTATAAGGCTGTTAACTGCTTGGTGTATATTCTTGAAGGGAGTATACAGGTGCCAAGTAACTGTGGGCTTTTGGTTTGGTTTTTTTAAGCCTTGATCCAATTTCACAAGCTCCAGCATAGGGCAGGAGTTTAATGCATCTTTAAACTTGGCATTTATTAGCTCTAGGCAGCTTTCTGATCTGTATGCACATCTTCTTGGTTACCATTTTGAAGTGCTTAATTCTTTCCTGAACCATCCATTAGGTAAGAGAATCATGGGCTAAATGTCATATCTTAGCCTTTGTTCTAGGTACACAATCACAAAAAGCCTAGAGTTTGAGCAGCTGAACTTGGAGAGACAGACATCTTTTCTGACTCTGACACCCAGAAGCTGGCTGGAATTAAGGTTTAGCTCTGCTGGTAAATGATGAAGTTTGCTGCTTTCCAGTCCTTCAGCAGAGGTGTAATATTAGAACTAAAGGTTTGAAATATTAATGGCACTCTGCACTTTCACCAGTAAATGTTCCTGCTGCATTCATGATGTTCTTGTCTACTTGTGGAGGTAAATATTCGTATTTGTCTTTTGTAGGGTTTTAAAAAAATACTCGGAAATTCTGATTGGGAGGACTTGGAACAGGTAATTGACTCTAGGGCAAACTACAGTATGTAGGATATTGCTGTGTGGTTGAAGGCAGCCTTGAAAATTGTTTGGACTATTGTTTGAGGGGAGAGAATAAACGAAAACCTATAATCTCTGCTGTGTTTCATGCTGTCAATTTGCATTGTCAGATAGGGTAGGATGGAAACACCAAATTCATTCAACTTGAAATAGATTTTATTGTTACTGTGGGATATCTTTTTTTCTTCTCAAATTACTTTTTGAGAAAACTACTCTTCCTTTTGAACGACAAACTTGCAAGCCTGTTAAAACATTAGGTGTCTTCTTGGTATTATCAGCACAGTGACTAAGCTGATAATAACGTTTGTGAATGCCCAGTGTGTTTGATTTTTAAGTCAGGTTTCATTGCCTGTAGTGTTTCTTTTCAACTTAGAAGATACAATCTATCACCTTTTAATGAAAAGTATTAACTTTATTATACTGTACCAACTTACTGGCTTTTTAAAAATCTTGTTCCATGTGTTTTTTAGTAGACAGTCACATTTACTGCTGCAAATTTTTTTTCTTTTCAAGATGAATTTTCTGCAGTATAGGTTCGTAAGGAAATACTAAAGGGCAGCCCTTTCCTGAATAAATCCTGCTCACAAACCAGATTAGATGATGTTGGACAGAAATACTGCACCAAATGCAGGCTGGTTGCAGCTTTCTGTGTAACTTAATTTCTTCTGCTTCAGAGACTCATTCCATCCAAAGGGTTAGAGGGAATCCCAAGTAGTGTGTTAGAGCTTGTCTTGGGCTTTCAGCTGGGGACAAAGGTAACTTTCACATCAAGCAAGTGCTTGTTATGCAATTTCAGAGATACTCTGTTATTAAATCCTTCTGTCAGTGTTAACATGTTCCTATAAATTTCTGTTTGCTTTACTTTGGATCTATTCTGGGAAACTTGTGCATTGGCTTTCCTGTTTTGAACTTCGTAGGGCAGGTGATGAGTTTTTTTCTTGTTAGGTACCTACTGAACAGGGAACAGTGTAAATGCTGTCCCTTTTCCCTAGAAGCCAAACCCAAGCACTAGCAAACAACTGCAACGATAGTGTGCTTTTGTGAAACTTGCACAGATAGTGTTTTCACAAGCAACTGTGAAATCTGTCTCAAAAGCAGGTAATAGATAAATCATATCAGTTCCTCATCCAGCATGCTTAAATACAAACCACTTTGGAGAAAAATGGGAGCTTCATAATGCTGCAAACTTATGAGCTATAGTTCATAATGAAAAATTGTAACTTCTGTGACTGGATTTCTTGTACCTTATGTTGCTGTTTTCAACGTTATTCTGAATTTGTTTCAGGAACTACCAGAAACGGTTCTCTTAAAGTTTTTTCGACCAGAAAACACACCAGTACCTGCAAGACCAACACCAGAGCAGCTTTCTAATCTTATTAAGACAAGTCTTCATTATCCAGAGTCTTTCAATCATTCTTTTCATCAAAAAAGGTTAGTGGAACATTACCTTTAGAAACCTCAGAAATATTGTTAATTGGACATAAATCCTTTTGAGAGATGCTATGTGGGTTATGATATAAAAGCCTGGTATGCAAGTGTGAAATCTCTTTCAATTTTTAAACTCACTGCTTCAGAATTTTATAGGTAAAAATGAAAATTTAATGTTAAAAATAAAAGGGCTGTAATATCATAGCTCACAGTTTTAACCTTAACAAGTAATGTTATCAAACTTACTGAAAGAAAAATAGTCTGCCGCCTTTGTGTTTATGTTTGTTGTCAGAGTAAGGAGTGTGATTTCTTTGAGAAGCCAGACAGAAAGAAAGATGCACTTTTAGGTCAAAGGAACTGTTATGTCTACAGCATCTCACTTGCCAAGATTAGCTGTGCATGGTTCTGATTTACGTCAGAAGGAAAGGTGGTAACAGTTCAGATCACTGGGGCTTGTCTTCCTGGAGGAACCTCTGTCAAAAAGCCTGCTGCTAGAGTGAATTGGTTGGAGTCTGTAAAATCCATGAGTCTTTCAAAATTGGAATGATAAGAAGAAACCCCCCGGTTTAAGTTCTGAACATTAAATGGGTTGTACTTGAAATATGAAGGTACCTATTTAGGCTTGAGTTGTTTTATCTGAAAACTCTACTGTGTTTCAGTTTCTTGTAACAGTTGATGTAAGTCAAAAGAAAGGGATTTGTTTCTAAAATCTAACATTTAAATGTTTTGTAAGGTGCTATATTTTAATGGCAATGATAAAGCATGCATTATCCCTGTAAGACATTCACCTCTTATTGATTACAATCTCTAATTGTTCTTTTCTTACAATTCAAGTTTAGGATATTTAAACTGTTAGGCAGTGGCAAGGAATTCCAGTGACACAAATCACTTGCTGAATACATAGAGCTGTTTTAGCTGCAGTGGTTTGTGTTCCTGCCTGTCAATATCTTGGGGTCTTTCTTGCTGCAGCATTATTTATAGAAACAATAATAGTAATTGTGAACAAGCAGAATGTCAATTAACTGTTAGTTTTATTGAGGATAAAGGCCTGCATTAAGTCAGATGTGTATGTGCTGTCTGTTCTGTTTGAGCACTGTTCAGGCTATAACTTAAGGCCAAAAACTAGCAATTCCTCTACAGGAAGCAGTGGAGAAGAAAAGTATCCAGTTAAAATGTGCCAACCAGAAATTCAGAAAATAGCATACTGGACCATGTTATCCTATTCTGAAATGTCTCTTGTCACACAAGCAGATTTCCTGTAAACTGAGGTGGTGTTTATGCTTTTGCTGTCCTTTCTCAGCTGGATGAAGGGAGATGGTAGCTTCATTTGGCCCAAATGAGCCAATGCTGTTTGCCTTAATTGACAACTTTTATTGTAAGTAGCTCTAGATGTGGTTATATTGCTACCTACACTGTCTTGACTCTGGCGTAATTGACACCTACATATAAATTCCATGTTACTGGAATTAATTTTAACTATTTAAGAGTATAATTAAGACTATCCAAAATAAGATTTTTTTTTTCCTTTAATGTGGAACTCTCTCTTTGCAGCCTCTGTCTGGTACCTGTCACTCTTCTACTTTCCAATTGTTCCCAGGCTGTTGTAGATGTGATGATTGATTTGCGACATAAACCAACAAGGTAGTGTGCAAACGTTAATCAAACAATGTTTTTTAAGAGCCCTTCCTGACTTGGGGAGTCTTGTAATATTTTAACTATATTGAATATCTAGAATATGATTTTTTCAATAGTCGTTTCTTTGAAAGAATGGAAGTTGAAAAAGGGCTCATACAGTTAACTGTGAGTCTTCAGTCTCTCCTTGCTAAGACAGGGCCTTCAATTGTGACTCTTGAATAGTTAAAACTCTGCAGATCTTATCTAGAAAAAGGGAAATACTTTTCAACTAGTGATAGGAGCTTCACCAACCTTTATTAAACATAAGTTGTTAGGTTTTCATTTTTAAAACACTGAGTAATTTGTAGACAACAACTTCCTCCTGCAGTTTGACTTAGTGTAAAATTTTGTAGAACCTTGAATATTTTTAAGACTTCCTCTAGGTTTATCAGCTGATTCTTATGACTACGTTTTTTCTTAGAACTGTAGTAGTATGTGGGAAAATATTAGCATTGAGGAAGTGTTCATGGATTGCTTCTAACTGTTTTACTTAAGTTTTTTTGTGGGATAGAGAGTTCAGTACCATGATATCTATACCATTGAAATTCTGCCACTTCTGTTTAAACAAGGCAGCTTTCACTCATGGGTAATGCAGGTGACAGCTCCCCTTCCTCCCTTCTACCCTCTTAGGTATAATACTACCTGGTCTGTTTGCCACCAGGTAGGGGAGAAAGACAGTGAAGACATTGAGGGAGGCTTAGTCAGGGGGGAGCATTGGCTTCTTGCCAACAGTCCATGGAGCCAAGTAAGATATTGAAAGCCCAGAGCCTAATATGTGGGTTCAGAAATGGCAGACAGAAAATTTAAGTGTGGTTCACTTTTCAGTACAGTTAGGAAGCCATTCACCAGTCTGTTATTTTTTCACAAGATTGTCATATTTCGTTACATTGTGAGACATGTCTTTGGAAGGATAGTGTACTCATGTACCTTGAAACTACTTAAAAATAAAGAAAACCCCCCCACACCCTCTCCTAATGTATTAGTGCAGCATCTCTAAAGCAGTGCATGTCCACGTTGACTATTCCTGTGTGACATGCAGTCTGATTTAATTCTAGCTCATGGGACAGGCCTAAGAATGCCTTAAGTAGGAATTCCTTAAACTGTGACAGTTTGGATCTTGTTACTACATCTAGTGTTAAGTACCAGTTATACAGAAAACTGAGAATACACTGAATTCTTCATTATACATATATGTAATTAATGTCCTGTGTATGGTGTACAGTACATTAGGAACCAAAGAAACTCTTTTAAGGTTTGTAATGATTCATCTGAGCTAAGGAGAGAGACACTCTAAGGATTTTTAAGTGTCAGAACATTAAAAAATATTTGGTAAGACCCAGAGTTAAATTGAGCTAATGGATGGATATAAGTATCCCTAAATTTACCCAAGGGTATCCTAGGTACTCTGAGTCTTCATATATTTATGGGAACAGTTGGATGTGGATGTGGATGTCGTAGAAAAAGAGGACAGACACACATGATCCTTTTTGTTTCTTTTTCGAAGCTGATTTTAGTATCTTGATAAAATGTTAAGTGGACTTCTGTCTGTAGTTATGATGGCAACTGTTAATCCTTGCAAAGTCTAGCTTTGTCTTGCTAGATAAACCTAAATCTCTTAAAGATAAGGATGGTGTGTGAAACAAAGACAGCAGTATGCATTTGAGGAAGGCTGTGATTTAAAGGTAGTGATTGTAGGCAAGCAGTCAAAGGCAAGCAGTCAAAAAGACTCAGCAGCTTCCAAGACAAATGACAATGGGCACTCATCAAGGAGAGCCAGAATAGTAACATAAGTTCCCTACTCCTGACTTCTGAAAAGAAGTTTTTAGAAAGCATAAATCATTGTAAGGGGCTGGTGAGGGACACACAGTGCAATCTGAAATCTTGGGAAAACGTGAAGTTGGAGGGGGTCCTGTAAATTGGTAATATATGCTTTAAGTGCAGAAAATTAATATTTTTATCTCTTTTTTTTTTTTTCCCCAGCTCCGAAGCACTAGAAATACATGGATCTTTTACATGGCTTGGGCAAACACAATACAAGCTTCAACTTAAAGGCCAGGAGGTCTATAGCTTGCAGCTCAAGGCTTGCTTCGTTCATACAGGTGTCTATAACCTTGGAACCCCCAGAGTATTTGCCAAGCTCGTGGACCAAGTTACTTTGTTTGAAACAAGTCAGCAGAACTCCATGCCTGCACTGATTATTATCAATAATATTTGACCACTTCCTGAAAAAAAAGAGCACTAAAAGACAAAATGGGATTCTTTTCTTACATTGCTGGTTGACATTTTGCTGCAGTTTTTTTGAAATAGCACCTCAAACATCTAACTTGTTACTAAAGGTCGTGTAGAAAAGAAAATAGCAAAATATTCAGATAACTTGTCAGTTTGTTTCTCGATGCAATGCACGTTGGACTGAAAATACGTTTATCCTTTTATAATGTATTTCTTCTCTGGTAATTAAGATATTCATAACATAAAATACTCTAACTCCAGATCTGAACTTGTATGTCCAATGCCCTGTCAAAAATGCAGCTTGACTGCTGTTACAACTTCCAGCATGGTGTGTTTGATATTTGTGGCTGTATTGGGATATGGTTCAGGAAGAAAACCTCATTGGCTTTTTTCTGTCTAAAGCCATTAGTCATGGTAAATCCCAACCTTACTGTGAAGCTGAATAAGGTCTCTCAAATCCATTTCTGATTCTTGGTTCTTTAGTTTAAATTTTTGATTTCATATTTATGGCAACTGGTGACTTTTCAAGGTTTACATACAAGTCCACCTAGGGTGTTTAAAAAAATAATTTCTTGAACCAGGTTGAGTATTTTCTCATTCATCTCAAAACAGAATGCACTATTTCACAACCATGAGATTGTCATTTAAATTGTCACTTACTTTATTATGTAACTATAACAACTGATCTGTTTAAAAAAAAATCTACTCAAGATTTTCAAGAAATGTATTATATTTATAACAAATGTACTGTAAATAGAATAAAGCATACACCATATTCACTGTACGGACTGGTAGCCTTTTTGCTTCCCTTAGTATACAGCTGTAACAATCCACAGCTGCTGCTGCTGCTATCACAGGACAATGCTGGTGTATGAGACAGTGCATCTACCTTCTGATGCCTTTGATTCTTTTTAGGTAAGGTTTACAATTTTACTCGTGTTTGGTACTACTGTATGACTGTCTCCAGGACTTTGGACTTCCTGAAAGTCTTGGAACCCATCCACACCACATGTCCTTTCACAGTCAAACTTAATAGGACTGTGGATCATGTTGCTAAATCAATAGAATACTGAAATATTCCCTAACAGTGAATATGTTGCTTCACGCCTCAAGTCCTTTTCTGCTGTTGCATACCTTGAAAGAATCTAAAAGATTCTCAGCATTGTAGCCTTAAGCTGTGTCATCGTTGCTTTTTCTGTCTCACACCCATTTAGGGAAAGAGAAGTCATTATTGATGCCATTCAGCTGTGCACTGACGGTCACAATGTTCTAAGTCACGGTGTATATTTTAAGACAGCCTGACCAAAGCAGATTATCAAGAACATCATGTTTAGAAACTGTGAGTGAAAAGACAAGAGACCCTGTAGAGGGAACTGGGCTTGTCTGATGGAGGCTGGAGATGGTACAAATGGCAATTCATGGTGAGATCTGGCCATTGAGCAGTGGCTGGCAGGTAAAAAGCAGGTGAAGATTTGAGAATCTGTGAATGACAGCAGTGAGATGAGATGATGCAGGGCAAAGCAGCTCGTGGAGCTTCTCAGCACTCCAGACCCAAATGCGTCAGCTCTGACCCTCACCTGCACGTCTCTGAGCAGTTTGTGATTCATCAGTCTGAGACCCAGCAAGAGCTGTGGGTGTCTGAGGGAGGAGGGCCCTTGGCAACCTGCTTTCGTGGATTTCAAACATAACAGTGGAGCTTTTCCTTTCTCAGGGAATTGCACTAGCAATGGTTGGCTGGAGACATGCTCTTTGTCTCTCCTGGTGTCTTATTGAGAAACTGTGTGTCTTTGGGTCATTCCCTGAAGCTCTAACTTTTTTTTTTTTTCCCCAGCTTTAGCTTTTATATTTTCATATATTTGTAATCCTGCAATTCTTTAGTGTATAACTCTGAACTCCATCTAGAGTGTTAGCTACTGCTTTTCCCATTTTGGTCAGACACAATTCCTCTCTAGGCCTGGGAATCAAGGACACCTCACTGTCTCAGGCCCCGAGAAATGCAAATAAAAGTGAGTTGGGGGCGAGCAAACTTGAGTTAAATGACTTCATTACCTGAAGCTGTACTTGGAAGATTAACCCCCAATATGCAAATGGACCAAACTTGTAAAAATATGAAAAGCTGTGACCCATCATCCAGTTTTTGGGTGTAGCCCCTGGGAGGGACTTCGTCTGCCCGAAAATGTACCTGAAGGTCCTTCCATAAATATAACCACTCTGTATTCCCTTAATTTTGTCTGTCCTCTGTTTTTACATAGCCCCAAAAGGCATCAGTATAATAGGGTGAGAAGAGGCATCTTCTGACTTGTGGCAAGAGGTAGCAGAAAGGAGAGTTATACTGTGGCTACTTTGGACTACACATCCATTTCAGCATCATTCCAGGGACTGAGATAAGATGCCATCGTATTTTCTGGGTACCTGAGTAAACCTGAATCTTGTTTTGGTGTTAGCTTTAACTCCATGACATTCTTCTGTGTCCACAGCAATTAGAAATTACTTCCAAATATTGCAAGATACACAATATCCTGTTCCCCAAAGTGGAGCTGAGTAAAGAAGAACCCAGAGGAATGCTATGTCCTTTGGGATGCAGAGGATCCCAAAGCAATCCATTTTCCCCTGATGAATGAAGTCCTTAACGACTTCGAGGAGCTGGGTAAGTTCAGTCACCCGAAGTGTGCCCTCCCAGGGCAGAAAAGCAACTTCCATACTCATGGTTGTTCTCCACTTGCAAAGTAGGCAGGGAACAGTCCTGGGCAGCTCACTGCCCTAGAGTGTGGGAATGCATTGCCTGGAGTGGGTGAGTCTTTGGTTTTCGGGGGAAAAAACTCCCATCTGGCCTAGTGCTGGATGCAGAGCAGAATCCACAGAGGTAGAAGGGTGTGTAGGCTGTGTCCTCAATGTCCTCCAGGCAGATGGGGCATAGCCCTGCCTCCCCCAGGCCTGCCTGGCAGCTGGCTCGTGCCAGGTCTGGCTCTCTGGTGCCCCAGGCCCTGTCCTGCCAAGAGAGACCTGCAAAGTGCTGGAGATTTTCTGGCACTGGGAGGGGAAGCACAAAGCAAGGCCCGGAGAGCTGTGGGAGCAGGGAGATAAGGGCCTCCTGAAGGATCTGCTGGTGGGCTAGAAAGCAGCAACAGCAGGCGCTGGACTGTGGCCCAGCGAGCCCCAGAGTCTTCCCAGCTGGGCAGGCTTTCCATGATGCACAGACTGGTGCTAAGGGAAAGGCAGGCTTGGATACAGGGTCCTGGGCAGGGGGTGCATGTTTGGCTGTGGTGGGAAGAGGCTCCTTCTGGTGCTTGGCAGGAGCCTGAGCAGGGCAGAGATATGTGAGGCCAGCCTGGGATGTGCAGCTTTCTCTGCACGCCCTTGGAAGTGGGCTCCATGGAGGCAGGGATGGAGAGCAAGAGGCGAAGCCCACCTGGTGCTGAAGCCGCCTGGGGTGAGATGTAGACTTGGCACAACAGGTGAACCAGCAAGGCAGAGGGGGAGCCCTGGCAAACCCACAGAGGCAGCACCCCAACTCAGCTCCTCTCAGGGAAGAAGTTCCTGTCCCTGGAGGGAAAGGCTCTGAGCTGACAGTTGAGGTTGGAAGGGACCACTGGAAGTCACCATGTCTGAGGTTCCTGCTCAAGCATGTTCACATTGAGTGGGTTGTCTGGGAGCCTGTCCAGATGGCTTTTGCAGGTCTGCAAGGATGGAAAGTTCACCAGCTCTTGGGGCAACCTGTTGCTGTGCTCAGTCACCCCCCCAGAAATAAAAGATTATCACCTGATGTTGAGGAGGAACTTGCCATGTTTCAGCTTGTGCCCTTTGCTTTTACTCTCTCCCTGGGCATGACTGGGTGGAATTTGGCTCTGGAAAATTAGGGTAGAAAGTATAAATGTTACTGATTGTGTTGGCCTAACCATTCTATGGTGTTGGTCCAACCATTGTGGGACAAGGAGATTCCTTCCTTTCTTCAAAGACATTGAATTGCAATAGCTGCCTGAAAAGCTCAGCTAGTCTGTGGTGCAGACGAGCCAGCCTGTATTGGCTCCCAGAGAAGGGCCTTGTCCTACTCCTGCTGAAGAGTTTGCACAGGATCTTGTCAGGCTGTGTGGAACTTCCCTCCCTCACTACTGCTTAATGCAACAGGCAGAGCATTCCTTCTCCTTCCAGCTTTACCCAAAATTTTATTGTGGTCCTGGGTTGCACAACAGCAAAATGGATGTCTTTGAGGGAATATTTGGGGAAGGGTATGAGCAGGAGCAGAACAGGTTAAGTAAAGCTCCTTTTCTGCTCAGATGTTCACTGGTGCTCAGAGAATATGTACAGTAAGAGCTAAACCAAGAAAATCCTGTTTGGAAATGCTATGGATGAAAAGAGAAAATACCCTGTAGAGGAAACTAGGCTTGTCTGATGGAGGCTGGAGATGGTACAAATGGCAATTTACGGTGAGATCTGGCCATTGAGCAGTGGCTGGCAGGTAAAAAGCAGGTGAAGATTTGAGAATCT
>VWPU01016440.1:0-58504 GCA_013398955.1 Callaeas wilsoni | reverse complement strand
TGAATGACAGCAGTGAGATGAGATGATGCAGGGCAAAGCAGCTCGTGGAGCTTCTCAGCACTCCAGACCCAAATGCGTCAGCTCTGACCCTCACCTGCACGTCTCTGAGCAGTTTGTGATTCATCAGTCTGAGACCCAGCAAGAGCTGTGGGTGTCTGAGGGAGGAGGGCCCTTGGCAACCTGCTTTCGTGGATTTCAAACATAACAGTGGAGCTTTTCCTTTCTCAGGGAATTGCACTAGCAATGGTTAGCTGGAGATACCCTCTGTCTCTCCTGATGTGTCATGCGAAATTCCAAGTGTGTTTTTGGGAGCTCTAAAAAGCAGAATTTTACTATATGGTTGCTTAGGAGAGGAACTAGCATGGAAGTAAAGCTAAGCCTGCCTCCTTAGTGGATTCTCACATGGGAAACTCTGTGTCCACTCTGTAGACTTGTAGCGATGACGGAAAACAGTTCTACTGAAATGAAAATTAATCTTGTCTTGCTATTGAGTAAATAAGTATATATACAAAGGCATGCTTGTGCTTCTGTCACAGCAATGTTGTGGCTCAGAGTGGATCATAATATCACATATTACTTTGAGATAGCTAGAAAAAGCTCTCTAAGACAATGAGATCCAGGGGATCTTTCTTGTATTAGGAATCTACTGAATTTTCCTTTGTTGCTACCTTTGTAACATAAAACCATGAAACTTGTCAAGCTGAAGGCTTTGGTGAAAAGTAAAGTGCCCTGTTTCAATCTGGGGAATTTGGGAACAATTTAATCTTGTATTATTTAAAATAGAGAAATAATTCCATATATTAATAGACATAAAATCAGACTTTTCCTTTGAGCTGAGCCACCAACAAACCTGTTCCTGACATGAGGTGAATTCTGCCATCCCTTCAATACTTCATGGCATGTGTTACTTCATCCTTTGCTGAGGGAATTCAGGTGGTTGTAGGCTGCTTTGCCAAAAATTGCTGAAATGCTGCATCGGCAGATTACTGTTTTGTGCTATGTGAATCTGGAGTGATAGGGCTTTACAGAGTCAGTCATTGTCTGTGAATGCTGTAGGAGATGACTAAGATAACATAGCAAGTTCTTGTGCTTTTCCTTGTCTCAAGAAGCAATCCCCATCTACTTCCTCAAAAATAGTAGAAATCATTCTAAACTGAGTATTTCTCTTAGATTTTTAGTATTGTGTGCTTGTCTTGGCTGAAACTAGGACAGCACTTTATTCTAAAATTTGTTTTGAACTAATGGTTATGCTGATAAAGCTGTGGAGTTTTCTGAACTTACTGCCTCATCTTGTAACCTAAACTTTTCTATACTTCAAAACAGGAAAAACTATCATAACTAAATTAATACTTATATTACTTCTGACAGAAACTCACTTTGTCTCTATCTGAAACTACATTATTAAAATCCTGTCTAAATATTGAGTAATGGAATAATGACTTAACTAGCAATAAATATCTAAAAGTTTGTAGCAAAGGCAGTATTAATTGCTTAACTTGTAAACAAAATGGCCATTTACTTACTCTTGTGGTTGGTGTAATTTTAAGTTATTATTGCTGTCTTACTAGAAAAGTGTCCGGCAAATTACATAAGAAGTCCATTCATAACACGGTTTAAGACAAGTAATACTCTCCAGATATTCAGCATGTGTGAAAACCTGTGCTCTCTGCAGGAGCTGGTTACAATTCCTGCTTTGAAAGTTTGAAGATAATTGGTCTTCGTCACATGGCCTGGCTTGATACCAATTAATACAAAATCCACTGAAGTCCCCTTAATTTAAATACAGTTTTGTAAAGTTTAAAATCTACTAGGTTTCTGAAATCATTCGTTTGTCCTGGAAAGACTGTCAGTATGGTGAGAGGAGTAGGACTAGACACATAGGGACAGTGAAAAATTTAGAATGAAAGATGAGGGGGAAAAAGAAGTAAAATTATCTTCTTTGATTTCAAAATAATAAAACGTTAACTTTCTAAATAGAAAAAGGGCATTGAATCAGTTTCTCTATTGCATTTTTATAACAAGAAATTTTTTCCTAAATAAAAGGGAATTTCTCATTAGATTTCCCAGAGACTTCCAAAAATTCCACTCAAAATAGCTTTTTCATCCTGTTTTTTACAGTCATAAATGAGATAGGGAGTATGTAAAAAATCAAAAGTAAAATCAGAAACACTGACCATGATGCCCAAAAATGTTGGTAGTTGTTGGGAAAAGCACCATAGACATGCACTGGGAAGGTTATGGATAAATTGAAATAACTGGAAGATGTATCCACTACAATGGCTTTAAAGATATGCACCATTATAGGGAGGGAAAATTAACTTACTATTATCTCTGTCAAGAACCTGATACTTGACTGAGGACAGATTCAGCAACTCTTAACATCCTTTTGGTATCATTCAAAGATCCAGGTTAAAATAGCAGGGGAGAAAAATAATGTAAGGAGAGGTCAGTTCTGTATTTAGAAACTTCTCAATAGAAGATCTGGGGGTGTGTTTCTCTCCCACTGAGTCCTTACACAGAAAGGCAAATAGCATTCCTTATTATCCCTCATGTCATAGGTCGTTGGTAACTATTACTGACTCTCAGGATCCAAGACTTGAAGCTAACTAAGGAAATTAGCACCAATTCATTTCCAGTTTTGACAGTAACTAGTTTTTGTTCAGATACAAATGCTCTAGTGACCTGTGCCTTGAAACATCAACTTTTCCCCCCAAAAACTTTCATTTTGTTTACTAAATAACTTTGGACTCCTTCTGGAGTTGTATTTCTTCCCTCTGGGCAGGGAAGGTACCTAAGCTATTAAGAAGAATTTCATGATGTTTTCGGGAAAGTTCTTACTGTTAGGAAATTCTGTTTCTTGAAGCATAAACTCAGCTGTACTTTAATTTCACTTTTATGGTAGGATTTTGCCAAGTCCAGTAGCAGAATAGAGAGGTTCAAAGTAACTGTTCTTTGGCAGTCACTCAACTCGTGTGCTGCTCCAGAAGAAATGCACAAGGTTCCAATATAAAAACAGAAGAATTTCTTGTTCTGATTCACTGATATAGTTCCTGTTCAGCAGAAATAATACTTGATACCTACGGCCAGTGTAGGTCCCACTGCAAAGGCTGTATTTTGAGCTGTTACCAAATTTCTTTCCCTGTGTAACACAGAGACATACATGTATAGCATGGTTGTTAAGATAAAAATGTAATTAAATTGTGAGAAAAATTCTATCAAAGTGCTAGAGTGACTGGAAAATGCCTATGCCTTGAGAAGGAGGATAGTGTATAAATAAAATAATGACAATAAAAAAAAATTGATGGTTTTCATTATCTAAACCTGAGTTCACAATAACTCCATAATGTAAAAGGTCTTGGTAAAGTACCAAAGCTTTCTTACTGATCTAAAGTTAAACTTTGCCTCCTCTAACTAAACCACGGAATCAACGTTTTCATTATTCTTCATCTGTAAAGTGTTAGTACAGCTGCCTTACTGAAAAGCCATCACCCTGCCAGTGAGACTGCCTGGAGAATGGAACCATGTGGTGCAATGGCAGCCACAGTCAGATTAATGGAGACAGAGCTTTTAATTCTAAAGTTTATCTTTTAATTCAGAATCTACTGTGACACAGAGCTGTCTACACCAAAAGTGTCACCCAGCTCAGGTGTATCAAAAGTCAGGTCTCTGAATTGCAATGAATACAGTAGAGACTCCTGGATGTTTTTCGCTTATTGCACTCTTGCTCCAGTGAGACAAGGCATTATTTCTGACTATACTAAAATGTAAAGATGTCTGCAGTAATGGAAATCCACTGAGAGAACTTCAGTCTTTCTTCATATGCACATTGCCTTTTCTTCAGTCCCTTAAAATATTAATGTTTGCTGTCTTTTCAAAATTACCATTGAACAATTTCATGGAAAAAATGACTCATAGAGTAAAAGCTAGGCTGGAAAAGAAGATAATAATATTTTCAACACTTCTGTTTTTAGAACTGTGAATGCAGATTAAACACTGAGTATTTCCTGATCCTATTTAACTCAAGATTTATTTACTACGCATTTCTAGTTTAGAGGAGTAAATCATTAATTTGTAAAATGTCACTTGGTTAATGAGTTCTGCTGATTGCTAAGTGGTAGCTGAAGAAGTGGAAAAATGAACACAGTTTAAAACTGTTGCTTATAGGCTATAGCAGTGTATGAATCAATTCAGCTGATGCTTGCAAGTGTTATTCCTCTGGGTTTTCCTCTTTGTAAGTTTGAAGAGATGTGTTCTTCTCCTCCTGATTATTGTGGCATTGTTCCTTACCCTGTTTCCTCCAGGATGAAGAAAATTCTGCTTAAAAAAAAAAAACAAAAACCCAAGAAAACAAGACTCTAGCTATAGATTTTTACTTACTGAGGGAAATAACTTAGTGATAATCTTTAAACAGCTGCCCCATGATCCTGAAGTACTTTGAAGCCCTAGGATGAAGGAGGTATTTCTGTATGTTAAGGAGTCTGTACAGAAAGCAAGAACCCCTTCTGACCAAGAACAGAAATACTTCCTGAAATTCACGGGCAAAAGATTTCTTCCTGTCCTTATGAAGAAAGAATCAGTGATACACTCAGCTCTCCCCACTTCTCAGTGCAGATGCTGTTGTTGGGGGCATGCCAGAGGGAGGGACAAAATTGTGGTCAGGGCATGACTTCTTCCACTTCTTATGGTTGCTGACACCAGGGTTGTATTAGTTGCATTTAGTTTTAGTGGCAGTTAACCCCAAGCTCTTGAACCCAGGAGATGCTCTGAAAATATCAGATATTTGTAATATGCACTGGTAGCTCTCACAATGTCGTGGAAATACGTGAAAACATGATTCACTTGTACCAAAAGTTCTGCAGCCATGAGACAAGTTTAAAAAATGAACAAGCAAACAACCTCCCCCCAAAAAAAGAACCAAAAAAAAACCCTATAAAAGTCCCTCCCGATTTGTAATGCCATGGGCAACTGAAGGGAGCTGCTGGAGAGAGGAAAGGGCAGTGGCAGTTCAAAGCTCTTCTGGCTCTGCTTGGGAGGAACACTGGGAGGCCTACGAGAGAAGGCTGTCCCAGAAAGTTTTCCTGCTGTGACAGAACTGATTGAACATGTCAGTCAGGTTAAGAGGACAAGACTCAGGAATCACAGCTAAGAGTGTTTTTTCATTTTAACATCTGTCCTCAAGGATCACAGCATTTATTCTCCAGACCAGAGGGGAGATGTCACTGCCTTAGATGTTCATGTTCTCTTTCTGGCTGCTTTTCAAATCCACTCTCTTCATCTGTAGGTCATACAAGTGCTAAGCATTCTGGATGAATTGTATCTTCAGATGCACTAAAAACAGTATTAAATTTATTTATTCTGTTACAGATGCAAATTAGAGCCCAATATTTCATTAACTTACTGAAATGCCACTTAGTAGTATATATATTTTTAGAGTAATACCTAGAACTTTTTCAATAATGGATCTGTAAAAGGTTGCAAGGAGATAGGGCATAATTTATTGTTGCTTGTTGCCACATTTTTTCCTACCAGATAAGATCTTTTTTTTTACTCTACACAACAGAGTTCAGCAAGCATGAGTGGGTGTTAACATAGTCCTGAGAAAAGTTTTCATTTGTCCAAAGCATTACTGTAGTTTTATTTAGTCTTTTATGCAACTGGCTATGGGCTAGAATTTCTCAGAAGGCTTGGCAGGTATTTTCAGCATTTTACAATATAATTTCTGGGTGTGGGAAACTTGACATTGATGAAGGTCGCCATGAAAATGCATTCATTTCCTTAGCATGGAGAAATGCCAATTAAAAATAGGATGTTTAAATCCCTTTCAGTGGAAGTCTTTGCACAGTGGTATGCCTCTGTTACACAAGACTAACAAGACTGTGTGCGTTGGAATGATGGTGGAAGGGCAGATATGTAGTGGAAACCACCTTCACTGTGCTACCATCCTCTTCCTCACTTTGATTGCTATAAATATTGGTGGAAATGAGAAGCAGTCATGAAGGAGCAGCTCTGTGGCTTTTTTTTTTCTTTCCTCCTCCCCTGAATGGAACCTTTGCAATGAAAACTTGTGCCTTCAAGTGCGTTGGTTTAAAATTAACATCCTTTCTGTGAGTTAACGCTCTGCCTGAGCTGTCAGTGCTCTGCATCTCAGTGCGAGTGAGGAGAGCATGACAGGGAGGTTCCAGCCTTGTGGAATGCCTGCAGTGCCAGGCAGCTCTGGAGAAGGAGTACGGAAACAAGAGGTCAAGCACCTGCTCTTTGGCTAATCACATGAACAATCCCAGAGGGAGCTGTGAGCCCAACACACCTGCATTAGCATCTGGGCAGATGACACAGCAGTCCAGAAACTCCTGCTTGCTAAAGGAGTTTAGAAGGGACTTAGCAACTAAAAGCAAGTTGCTAAATTCCAACACTTTGGTGGTAAATTAAATGAGGACACTGTTATCCGCATCCTTAATCAGGGTGGTTTACCAAATAGAATTGTCTGCTGTCAGTATAGTTGGTCCTGCTCAATATGAATGCTCTGCATCAACTATCCTAGTAAAAATCCTGTATGCTGCTGTAGGCAGGTAACTTTGTTAAACAGGTAATTATTCCTGTCAGGGGTGTTTAGTCATGTGTGGCAGCTCATCATTGTACAGTCAGGTCTGGTGTTACTTGTACAGTACCTGTATGATGGATGCATTGATCAATGCCGTGTTTCCAAAGACACAGAAATGAGAAATGACAGCACTGACAGCACTGGCTCCTGACTGAGGAGAAAAGTCAATGTCTTAATTTCAAAATCCTGCTTTTACATGTTAATAGTATAAAACCAACTGTTTGACACACTACTGTTGTTTGACATTGGAAACCACTGATTAATAGAGTGTCTGTGTCTATGAAATTAATTAAAGTTTGCTATATTTCTTTAGGAGCAAGGACAAGAATCCCCAAGTCCATATTGTCATTCTAAATCCAAAACACGACTCTTGAGAAAAAATGAACTCTATCCCAGCTGAAAGCAGGACAGTCACTAGGCGACTAAAAAGGGTCAGAGGGGGGAAAAATCCTAATAAATACTTAATCCAAATTAAATTTATTTTGTCCTGATACTGGAGCTAAGACAAAGTGATAGGGTAAATGAGAACTCTGAGTGAATTTTGCACCTGTGGTCAAGAGAAGAGCAGGAAGAGAAGACGGTGGAAAATGGTATCTGAAACATTGTAAAAGTTTACTATTTGAAATTGCCTGTTCTCAGTTCATTAGCAGAATGGAAGAAGGAAAGATATAACCATCATTCCTCAACTTGATTGGGAAAAGGAGATAAGCATAAAAGCCTTAGCCTCCTTCTCCCTCCAATTCCTGTAGAAATATCAGGAAACACCAGTAGGGACAGATACGCTCTGGTGGCTATTTCTGGCAAAACCCAAGGAATATGCTGATAGAGCTTTGCAGAAGCTAATCCACTTGTATACATGAGACTTGTGTCCTCTAATAGAGAGCTTTTATAAAGGGGTTTTTTTTTTGAGATTAAATCTGTATTATCCTTTATGCTGCTTTAAAGAATATTAGGCTGGAGGTCAGAAGGCTTCAATGGATAATCACAGACCTCTCTAAAATTGCTGCTAATGACAACTGTCTTCTGCAAAAGCAAAATGAAGCTGGTAAAACAAACCTAAAAATTACAGAAGGAGAAGTATTTGTATTGTGGCCGAGACAGAAATCTGAGGCAGGAAGTTTTTGGGCAGAACTTCAAAATGCAAAGGGGCAGTTTAAGAACCATGGGAGTCAGTGACTTTCGGGAATCCTAGTATTCTCTCTTTGCATTCCATCAAAATATTGCTTCACTTTAATCATCAGTGCAAATCAATTCAAACTCCCTGACTACTAATTTTTCAGGTCAAAAATGACAGTAAGTTTATACTGCTTCCAAAGAAACCCACTTTCTTTAAAAGTGTTACTTTTTGGGGCAGAAGAGAATGTTTCAGGACATACTGTTACTTTGTCTCCTATTCTACGAATTCAGAGACTGGTGGTATTTTGGAGGCTTGTTGTTAAAGCCAGAACGGTTTCCAGGTGGGTATTACCTTTGAAAACAAGATTTAAGTTTTCTAGGAGATGTGCTTATATCAGGAATTGTATACTATGCCATAATTTTGCTTGTAGCATTGACTGTCTGTGTGACTTCTTGCTTTGCAGAACTGGAATAAATCAAAATAAGGGCATATCTCAATGGAGGGAAAATAAAAAATGGCAAGAGGGCTTTGATTTGCATTCCCTGCTGTTTCATTATCATATTTTGATGGAAAGAAAAGTGAACTTTCAGGAAAAGCATTCCTTTTTTTTTTTGGTACAAAAATCAGTATAACAATGGTTTTAAGAAGAGGTGCTTTTTTATTGGACTTTTTTTCCTTTTAATTTTTTGGAAAATGATAAAATATGACTATTTAGGAGCAAGAATTTCAACTCAGTGCCTGTGTGTCATGGCTTAGAGGACACTCAGAAATGATGTTGTGTGGTTGATGGTGTTGCTGACATGCCTCCACCCTCTGCCTCAGCACCACGTGCTGCTCTTTTGGGGGCAGTTTCTATTTGCTGAGACATTTTGGGCTCAGGTTCTGTTGAAAGTGTGACAAACCCATCTGTGTTTCTTGCCGGATGTGGACGTGGAGGTGTGTGCTACTTTTACGGCTTTCTTGTATTTGACCTGGCGGCCTCCTATGGCACCTGGGAAGGACAGAAGAGGTTGGCTGCAGTAGACCCCGGGTGCTTGTGGAGACCTGGGTCCCTGCAGAGACTGGAGCAGCCCCGGTTCCTCCGCACTGGCCTCGATGTGATGCGAGCGCCAGAGCCCAGTGTGGCAACATGGAGAGCCTAAGTCCCAATCAAGTTTGCTCTAGAGCTGCTCTGGTTAATCAGATAGGCTGCCCCTTCACCCCTCTGTATGCAGAAGTAGATTTTGAGGGATGGGCTTTTGACTGATGAGAACACACCAGATTTTATGGTGAAGATATAGGATTTGGTTTGAGTTTTGGTTTGGGTTTTTTTACCCCAGTGATGTGGAGTCCTGTGTGGAGATTTTTCCCAGCGAGACAGGAACAGCTACAGTTCTGTGCTGTGTGTGTCACATCGTGTGTCACATCTAGAGGACCCGGGGGCCAGGTTCGCGGTCGGAGGGGCTGCCGGCTCCTGGGCGGAGGCGCCAGGATGCTCCGGTGTCGTGCTGGGGCTCCCCGGCTCCCCACCGGCAGAGCGCGGCCGGGGGGAGCCTCGCGTCGGGCGGCGGCGCTCGCAGGGTTCGGGTGCTTGCGAGGGGCTGCAGCGAGCAGGGACCGGCTCCCCGCAAGGCTCCATCCCTTCCTCATGCTGTCCGTGAACGCCTCGCAAACCTGCGGGCAGATGACAGCTGCACAGCCGAAGCAGCGCTTCCTTTCACGGGCACTTTGGAGGAATGGGATGTTCAAATACGGACGGCTTCAGGACGGGGCTCTGGCTGTCGGAGCACTTCTAGGGTGGGTGCAAGGAAGGGTTGAAGAGGAGCGGAGCCCCGAGCTGCGCGGTGTCCCTGGCCTGGAGTGCTTTTACTCACCTCTCCTTGTCCTCTGTCACCTGCCTGGTGGCAGCTCTGACAGGTGCTCCTGCTGCAGAGGTGTCCCGGGACATTCGCTGATGCGTCGTGAGAGGCATTATATCCGTGATGTAGTTACGGAAGCTATGGAGCTTTGAACAGATATTCACCTTACTGATCTTCTCCATTCGTGAATTGCTTGTTCCATGTTGCCTCATTGTCATGGTTGGAATGCCAGTTCTGGGATCCAGGGAGTTACAGGAAAACTGTAGCTTCACAGTAAGCTACTATCCATTGAGCTAAAAGCTTGAATGCATTACTTCTTAGTCTCCCAAAACATTAGGCAAAGAGTGGAAATTTGCAATTTACTCTCGTAAAATCCCATGATCTATAAAAAAATTAAATGATTCTCTGGAGGCACTCTGCATGAGTTTAATGCTCCTGAGGTTAGTAGAAGGGCCAATATAATTTAATATTCTTGCAGTGCTTTTGCATAGAGATATTTTTAATCTATCTTTGCCTGTTGCAGTTTAGAAAATGATTTCTCTGAGTCTTCAAATATTTGTTAGAGAAGTTGAGATGTGATCCTTAAAGATATAGGAGATGGATTTGTTCTTCATTTTTTAGCACCTCATAAACTGATTGTACTTTGACCTGAAATAAAAAATATTTCTTAGCTATTAAACATGTCTCAGCTGTGTGTTTCCAACTGGCTTTTTGTGAATGGTAAATATAAATTCAGTTCAGACAAGTTCATATGAAGAGAAATTTAAACACCGGGAAATGTGGTTTTATTCCCATGTGGTAAGAGAAAACTGGATTTGACATTTTTCTGCAGTTCATCTTCAGTTTTTCACTAATAGCCAGTCACATGGTGAAAGGATAACATCACTTTTTAGAGCAATGTGTACTACCCTTTTCCTACACTGGGAGGCAAGATCTGTTGTGTGAGAGCAGCAAATGTGAGCAGCCGTGTCCAGACACTTGCACATTTGGGCAGGTTTCCTCAGAGCTCCAAACCAGATGATAGACAGGGAGTCAACTCAAAGTGTGTAACCACCATCAGAGGGTTTCAAAGACTTTCATTGCCACATGTAGGGTGTGCATGGCCTCAGACAGGTTCAGGATGCTGCAAGGATGTTCTATAAGCAGTATTTTTGCTTTAGATTAGGGAGTTGCAAATTATTTATCCTGGGAGAGAAACCAGCCTGCAAGGCAGAGTATGAATGGAAACCACTTTACAAAGTTAGCTGAAGTGGTTAAAGACATCAATTGAGGAGACAAAACTCAAAGTTAAGCTATTCTCTTCTTTGCCTCACCATCCTCCTCTTCTCCCAAAACTGAGGAAATAATTGTTCAGGGAATAAATATCACGGAATCACAGAAAATTCTGAGACGGAAGGGATCCACAAGGATCATCAAAGTGCAACTCCTGGCCCTGCCTCAAGAATCACACCATATGCCTAGGAGCATCATGGGGAAATATCTGGGAGGAAATATAATCCAGGTGGCACTAATTTAGCTGAAAATGTATTACATGGTTTCACGGCCAGGTTCCTTTAGCACCCTGTAATATTTCTGCACCTGCATGTTTATGGCACCATACCTAGAATCACTGAAGTTCCAAAAGCCTCTCAGAACTCCAGAAACTCTCACTTATAAGAATAACCTTGAAGCAGATTTCCAAGCACTCTGCAAGACCTTGAGGCGTACAGAAATATCATATGAGACATAAGAAATGTTCCTTTAAGTCACAGGGAATTAGACTCCATACAGAAAAGATTCTTCAGGCAGTGAATGACTAAGCCTGATGCCATGAAGATGATCGGGGGGCTATCTTACAGCTGTCCTGGTGGAAGGTCATGGAAGGAGATTTCTTTATAATTTTTTCCTGTGATGTGATGTAAGTCCTATAATATCGAGACACTACAGCCAATAAAAATGTTTACAAAGGAATATGAGGAAAAAGGCTAAAAAGATGTGTCATCTTCAAACCTGGCTTTGAAGTACAAAAAGGTGCCAAATGGAAAGAAATGCAAAAAGCATTTCGAGAGGAAGAAGGTAGAGTAAGGGACAGCTAAGAGAAATGGTTGAGGACAATGACAAAAGCAGAAATGATGCAGTTAGGTGAAAGGATTGTACTTGTCCTTTTAAGAAGCTGGACAAAGTAAATGAGACAAGAGGAATCCTTGAATACTTAAGTAAAGAGCTTGAGGGAGAAAACTGAATGTCTTAAGAATTTGGTGTAGAGCAAAGCCATTTGAAGGGCTGATGGACTTTGTGTGAGAGCAGTTGTTACTCAGCTACAGATGGGGAGTTCCACAATATATTGGTATTATCCATGGTTGTAGTCTCTGCATCCCCAAAACTATGTAGCAGGATGAGAAAAGACACAGTGAATATCAAAGGTATAAAAAAGAATTCCTACAAGAAGAAGGAATTTGCTCGTAACTGCACTCCACTATTTTATATCTTCCACTACTTTCTGTGGGCAAAATGCCAGAAAAATGAAGCTTCTAAAGAGAACTATCATTTACAATCTGCTCATTTGAGGTTGTGGACCACTGAGCTGGCCCCTGCATTCTGCAGGTGTCTATAAGTGATGCCTTTCACGATTGCAAAGAGACTGCACCAGATCCCTGGTGAGAGTGGTTAGGTTTCCTTGTGGTGCTTCCCACCCAACACTTCAGGAACCTCCTCAGCCCCTGAGGCAGAACAGTAATATGCAGAGGTAGCTAGGCTGTAGTGTGTGCGTGGCTTGCAAAAGGGGTAATTTGGATGTTGGCATGCCTCCTTTTTTTTTTCAGTTTGTCTAAAGAACAGAAGACTGTTTTCTGTCACCACAACAGTTGAGTTCTGCCTCACTGGTACTATTGTCACAGAGTAACTCTTGAGACATGATGGCTACAGAAGGAAAAAACAGCCCAACAGGGCCAGGGAGTTTATTGCCCATTAGGCAGGGATTTAAAACAAGCCAAACTAAGCCAAAAACCCAAACCCTCGCTGTTCAGAGAAAAAGGGCTTGTTTGGTGGGGCCACAGGCATTTGTTCCGTCTGTTCCCTGAGCTCTGTGGAGTATTTATCTGTCACCAGAGTAGCTGCTGGGAGGGATGGCAATGTGATCAGGGCATGAGGTTACTAACATTTATAACCCACTGTGTTTCTAATGATCTCTGTTAAGCACAGGGGAAAAAAACCTCTGATGCAAGAGTGGAAAATCTATAAAACTACCCATTTCCAAAGCCACAAGTGACTGCAGAGGGATTCCAGTTTTTATAAACAGAATAAAGAAGCAAGTAGAACTTCTTCCAAATTTGTGCCTGGTTAAGGAGCCAAAGATATGTGCCTATGGGTTGTGGAGGTCATGGCAACAACTTTGAGGCTGTAGTCTGAAGGATGAAGTCTGGAGTGCAGAAAAACCATGAGTTGGGAGCCTAAAGAAAATACTGCCTAAAAGGAAAGCATGAAAAATATTGAAAAAGGAGTTTAGCTCAGAGGAGGAAGAAGTGGGAGTGGAATATAACAGCATTTTATCTATTATTCAAGGCTGTTGCAAAGAGGAAGGGGATAATTTATTTTGGGTAGCCATCCTGGATAGATCAGGAAGAATTAGCACAAACTTTCTAACAGTAACATAATTCTAAGCCTAGTAGAACAACAACACTGCCATAAGGGGACCATCTAGTCTCCTTTGTGGGACACTCTTAAAAATGCTCCACAGAAATATCTGTGTCAGGAAGAGCAAACTAGAGCTTGCCATGTTTTGTCACCCTGTGGGCAAGATCCACATTGAACAACCAGAAATTAGGACTGTTTCTACAAAACCAGGCAATGCCAAACCTTGAGGTTTTGTGTGTGGAATGGGGTAGGTGATGACCTTCCAACTGAAATAAGTGTTCACGGCATTGCACATGGGTTTTAGTTGAGCATGCAGAAAGATCTTAATTGCCTGAGCACGTGTTGGTCTCGTATCGTATTTTTCTATTTATCTGTTTTCTGTAAAGTTAAAGCTCTTTACCTTTGTTTCTGATCAGTGCCAACACTCCAAGGAGTGCTCTTAGGGCTCAAAGCCCTTCTGACTCTTTTGAAAGACTTTCTTACACAGAAGTGAGGGAAGAGCAGAATGGATGCTTAAAAATGGCTCTCAGGTGAAGATATCCCCCCGGGAGATATATGTATACGATATTTATATGTGTGTATGTCTATATAAATAAAAACATATGGTAAAGCTGTATTCTCTATTGCGAACGATAGCTTTAAAAGAAATGAAGAAAGGAAGTGTAAAATCAGTGTGAGTTACTTCCAGTCCTTTGGAACTTATCCCGATCACCGTGACATTTCAAGAATAGAGTGTGACCTCTCAGTAACACGTGCCAACTCACTTGGCACTCACAGCTGTGTCGGAGCAGAGGCCATAGGCCTGTGTATGTTCAGTTTGTGTAAATGTTCCTTAACCTGGTCCTCCTCCATGGAGGGCAAGTTTTCCTGTACTCAGATTTTTCCTGCAGGACAGAGCCTCAGAGGAGGACTCAGTTGCAGGCTGATGGCTTGCTGCATGCAAGTTGGAAGATAATTTGGGCTGATGAGCTTTGGCTGCTTACATCAGTTCTTTGAAAGAAATATGGGATGTGTTGGATCACCTCTCCTCTGGACACCGATAAATAGAGCCAGCCCATCTGCCCTGGCAGTTAGGCACGGGGGCACATGATTTGCCTCTAGTCAGACACAGAAGAATAGCAAGTGACACCTGAGGATCTGTAATATTCAACACTTTTTGAAAGGGCTGAGCTGTGGAAAGCAAACTTTGGGTTTTTTCCTCTCTCTTGTATCTCAGCTACCAAGTTTTTGATCTGGGGATGTGTTCAGAGACACGAGGTGTCAGGTGCAGCACAGCACTGGAGCACATCTCCCCCTGCAGAGAAGCCAAGGGCCTCTGAATGTGTGAGATCCTAATAAGGGGTGTAAGAGACTGGGGGAGCAGGCACTGGAGTGAGAGTATTTCATGCCAAGAGATTTTGTCTTTTTGCTTGAGATGCTGCTTCTCCAGCTGCGAGGTACTTGTGGCTTGCATAAGAATTGCTGTCAGAGCTGACCAAAGAAGGTTCCTTTTTAACTAAACAAAAACCACTTCTTTTAAACAGATTTTTTTTTCCACTGAAAGATAATGTTTTGACCAGCTATTATGCAAAGAGTTATACTAAGGGTTTCTGTGTCAGAATGAAAAAGAGGGTATTACGTGACTGGACTTGTAAATATTCTGGGTTACATGGAGGGACAATTATAACATTGGGGAGCATTTGGCCAGTCTTTAGCATATATCTTCCCAAACTGAAAAGTTTTGCTGTTTACAGAGGAATGTTGGAATGAATGGGGGGGTATCATCACCACATGTCATGATATTGTAGGTGTGACAACTCTTGGAAAAGAGTAACAACTGAAAAAAATTGTGTTTCAGAGGATTACTCACAGCTGAAGGATGCTGGCATTTTCTATGTCATCTAATGTTGAAGAGTGAGGTTTTTGCCTTTTCCCTATCAGATTTAAATACAGGACTGCGTAAATACGTATTAGGGCTGTCAGGAAGAGTTCTTGTTGGTAGCAATCAGGATTGCAATCAGGCACGTATGCTTTCTGGCATCCTTCAAATCCCAATAGCAAATTGTCTCTGATACCCAAGATATTTCATGACTGAAATACGCAATTTTTCTTCAAAAATCCAGCCTTCTGTCAGACATAGAACCTTTATACAACTGGGATTTTCTAAGCAGCTACAGGTTGTGATCCTGACTGTCATAGGAAGAAGAATGACTTTGTGCCATTTTCCCTTGGCCAGATGGGAGGTAGAGGCTCTAGAATGGGTGATGTCAGTGTCCCATGGCAGTGGGACCAAGATTTTTTACCGACATATTCAGCCTGGAAGATACTTCTGAGATTTGAAGATTGCTTCTGAGCAAGAGGATTTCCTGGGCAAACAGATGCTTGATGTTGATCCTGTGGGTCTTTTACTTTCTTATTTCTTGGTCCAAGGTTCTAGGAAATAGCACTGTTGTGGAGAGGAATAGGCATTACGCTGTCTGGTCTTCTGGATCAAGTGGGAGGACAAAAGACTTTTTCCTTCTCATTCTCTTCCATTTGAACTGCTCAGGACTGAAGAATCTGCTTATTATCATCTCTCTAGCCTGGGAGAAGCCACAACCAGGCAATTTTCAGTTATGGTGTGTTTTCTCTTGCTTCCAAAGAGTGATACAGCTCCTTGGTTGGCATTATAGTTGAGCTGGAAGATCATGCCCAGTCCCTAAGGAGAAGGCAATTTTAGTTCTCTTTCATAAAAACAGTTTCAAGAGTTATGGTCTCATATCCTTCAGGAATGAGGAATCCATTTCACTTGAAGACCTCCCTCTGCACACTGCTGGGTATTCTCTTTTTCTGGTTAATGGTTGTTTATTCTCCTTTTCTGTTTGGTTTATTTCCTCCAAGGAGTCATTCCAAACGCTAGCAAGAATTCGGAGACATAAAAAAATTCCTGGAAAATACTTTAGCTTTTGTCCTTTGTTGTGTGGCAAAACCCAACAACTATGCAAACTTTTTGAACAGAACTGTGGTATTAAAATACTTTTAGAATACCTTTGGCATGAGTCAAAGAACCATGTCTAATTAACCATGTAGCTCTGGAAGTCTTGATATCTATCTGCTTTCTGTTTGTGCACTGAAGAAGTGTATTTTTGAGGATTCATACTCCCAGGAAAACTTTTCCCTTTCCTTCAAGCTTGACCAGTAGGTTAGTTTGGAATAGTAATATTTCCTGAAGGTTGTACATAAACATTGACTTTAAACTTTTCCTTTGACCCAAACTCAGGGTCCTTGTCTGAGAAAGCTGCAGCTTTTCCTGGCTGCTAGAAAAATTCTGTCACAATTTCTAACGTAAGATACTTCCAAAGTGTTTATCGATATGTAAATCTTACCCCTGCCAACTTAGACAAACAGCACCTACAAGGCTGCTCTACTCCAATTTTTCAAGGAAGAAGCTGAAACAATAGTGAGGAGATATTTCCCATTCATTATCCATTGTCAGTTTATCACTGGCAACTGGGATGGTTATGGAAATAAGCAGCACTTCTAAAAAATAGTTTGGATTCATTCTGAGCTAATTCTAATCTGAAAGGACTAAAAGCCTTCCACATGTCTGTCAAAAGTTCATCTGTATCAGCTAACACATGAGTGGTTGATCTTTGTGGTGCCAGTGTCAAAGCATGTGCTTACAGAAAGGGTCTTCTTGGTTCAGTGTTGGCAAGCACGGCTTGTTCTGGAGCCCATCATTCCAGTATCACATTTACTCTTTGTTAGTGTGTTTTTCCCCTTCAGTCATCACCCCCTCCTCCCTGTTAATTTTCTAGCTGGTCTGGTGTACTTGATCACATCGCTTTGGCAGTCTAGGATGGAAATTTGAAGTGATGCAACTTCTTCCTCACAAGAGAGGGACTGGCAGTATGACATCAGAGAAGAGATTCCCTCATCTATTTCAAACTTTAATTCTTAAGAAATGTTTTTTTCACCTCCTGTGAGGATGTATGTGGTCATGTGCATATTGGAGTGAGGTGTAGCTGGGCGTTGTAAGTGGTGAAGTACAAGAGATATGACATTTTCATGAAGAAAGCAGTGCTTACGTTATTAACTTGTGGCTTGGAGCACATTTTCAAGCTAGATATCTTTTTTCATTTGGCAATTAACTTCCAATACCAGCTGTATTTGTATAGAAATCTTAGTTGAGAATGTTCCATTAGTAATAGACTGACAGGTCTCTCAAAGTGCCATCTGTGATTCTTAGAGGGTGCTGTGACTGTACCAGAATAACTTCAGAAGAGCCTGCAGCAGAGAGAGATAATGAGAAATTCCTTGTGTATTTATCTTACTTACAATAAAAAAAGAAATTGAAGCAATAGGCTCTCACAGGGATAAAAATGCATCATATTTCCGCCTCTTTCTTATTGTTACCTCTGGCATTTAGTCCTTTTCTCAGAACTAACTTCCTCTCACTGAGCTTCCTGGCCTCAAGGAGGTTCTTATGGCAGCATCCGATTCTGACACCAAACTTCATTACTAAATTCTTGTTGAGGGGGAAAACTGCCTTCTCTCAGCTTTTCCTACAGGCCACAAACCCTATTTGTACTTTGATGTAGGGTTTCATTAAATCTAGAGTGTGGAAGTAAATTGTGTTTCAAGTCACTCATTATCAGTTTCTGTTTTGGCAAGGATTCTCAAAACCAAATAAGGACTCTTAAACAGGAGCTTTTTAAAATCAAAATGAGGAAAACAGCTGCTTCCCAAAGGCATTGTAGCAAAAGAACTAAATGGAAAGTAGAAAATCTGACTGTCCTTTTCCACCTTACAAATGAGATAGGAATTAGAGTGCTTGCGAACATTTAGAGATTTATCTAAAATATGGAGTCTTGTTACTGTTTCAGTTATTGAAACAAATAGAACAAAAGTACAAATACTCTAGCAATTGCACTGGATAAATTTGAAGCCTTGGTAAGAATATTCAGCTAACTAAAGAAACCAGAACTGTGTGATGGAAATGTTTTCTCATTTGCTGGAAGTCTCCTCTCCCCTCTCCTCCTGGTCAAAACCGCAGTATGAATTCAGTGAATAAGACCAGCAGTGATAACCAGCCAAAGCAGGGGAACTTTGGCTGTTCTGAGGACTATCTGTCATGTTGCCCTGCTATGCTCAGCTCTGCACATTTGGGCCCACATTAGTCTCTGTTCTTGCATTCTGCTTTTATTTTCAGAATTCCAGAGAGAATTGCTATTGAAAACAAACGTAATGTGATGTGTGCTGTAGAAATAAGGGAAATAAAGCTGAAGAATGCCTTTTGGAGGAGGTATTAGAAGTTAAGGGGAGTACTGAGATGAGGTGTTCTCAAGGTACCCAAATCCCCTTCCAGTACCTCACTTCCCTTGCCATCAGCACTTCTGTCAGAGTCAGCGTGGTACTGTCTTGGAATGTCTGAATGCACCAATTTGAAATTTAATTCAGCACATTTTTTAGAACTTTTCCACCTTTTATACCTTTTTAAAAGCAGGTATAGAATTCTTACGCGGCAATAATTTTTATATTCATTCTTCTTTGTTTGTTTCTAAACCTTTTTTATGTAATCCACTCAGAGATGTTGACTTCTAATGTGCAGAATTAATCACTGTACTTAGCTCTAAAACTATTACAAACTTTTTTGTCTGCAAAATGGGATGTTCTTGGAAACTGCTTAGGTGGCAGGTTTCTGGAGATTTAGCAGCTTGGAAATTCAAGATTGAAATGGCTTTACTGCTCCTGAGAAAGTGAAATTTTAGATAAAAATTTACTGTAAAAGAATAGGAAGAAATATTTCCAGCGCTCATAGGAATGCAGATTTCCAAACACTGCAAATAAGAACAATTGGAAATGACTGCTCGCATGATTCTCACAATGTTGTTTAATGGAGGTTTTCTGAGTTTATTCTTATCAACAAGGATGTGATTTTATTTACTTAATCTTTAAAATTCCTATATGTGTTTTTATTTTCTTATTTTGATATCACACATAAGGCTGACACAGTTTTTACACAAGCTCTGGTGCTAGAAATATGACAGAGAGGAGCTGAGTAGAGTAGCCTCTAGGGACTAGAGTTTCTATAACAGAAAGAATTAAATAAGCTGCAACAACCTTGAAGTGATTTTCATTTAGACTGGCAGGTGAAAACTGTGGTACAACACATTGTCAGTGGCACAAAAACCCATCATCTTGGCATGTCTGAGTGAGAGCTTTTTTAGCTATTCAGAAAAGAGGGAGTCACTCTTATTACAAACAAATTAAGAACAGGGTTGGATGCCTTTTGGATGTGGGACACTGCATGTATTGTGAATACCAGTGCTGTTAGTCATGTCTGAAGAACTCTTTTAAAGCATGGAATTTGTGGCTTAAATGCTCCTCTGCAAGTCCATACAGCACTGGGCACTGGGAATAAAACTCTTTTCTTAGCATGGGATTTCATTCTCCAAAATTAATTCCAAAGACAACAAGGGTAAAACCCAAGAAAGTCTATCTCTGATAAGTGAGCAGACTACCTTGGAAAACCAGGACCTCAAGTACCTTTCCAGTGCCCATGACGAGCTGAAGAACTGCATATTCTAGGTGTTTTTCCTTTAACAAATGTGAAATTTACTTTTGATAGGAGAGAGAGAGAGCACTGGAAATAGAGTACTAACATCTGAAGTGAGCTCAGCCTGTCCTTGTGAATAGCTTGCCTCGGGGATAAAAGTAGATGGATGTCCTGTCACTATCTTTATTACTGTCCTGGGTTGCAGTGCATTCTATTACCATCTTCATGAGCTGTTGAAACCAGGTGGGGCTGTGTCCCTTGCCTCCTCCCTCTGGACTATCTTCTGTTAATAGGTCAGCTGTCGAAACCAGGTGGGGCAGGGTTCCTTATCTCTCCCATGACCCATCCTCCCTCTAGGGGGGATATCTCCTGTTAATGGGCTATTTAGTCTCACCACATGACGGATAAAATTACATCCTCCCATTGTGAGATGCTCTGCCCAGAGGGAGGAACCAAGCATCCCATCCTGGATATAAGCTAAGATTTTGAACACCAGAGTCAGCCCTTACCTACTGGATTCCCAGAGGACAAGAGCTACCACTGGACCTTCAGGTGAAGACCAGACCTTTTCTACAGGATCACTGCTTCAACAGAACCATCTTCAGCAGAACTCTGGAGGACTGCAGCCACCATTTTATTGGCCTGCTACCAACACCCTGACTGACAGGGTGTCAGGTTGTATCCTGACTCTGTTAGTGGTTTCTTTTTGTACTATTGCATTTATTTTAGCTCTTTCCTATTAAATTGTACTTCTGACTTGGAGTTTCTCACTGATTTTGCTTTCAAACCAGTACAGTTACTCTCTCTTGAAGGCAGTCACATGCTGCAGCAGTGGCGACCAGGAAAGTGCTAGAGCTGAGGCTTTTGATGTGAAGCCTGATTGCTGCTGCATTTGCTTAATGAGTGGAACAAATACTGGTAAAATTAAAATGCAATGAATATTCTTAGTCTTATGCATGAGGCTTAAAATTCTCACTGAACGAACACCTGATGAATGAACATGTAGCCTCTTTGGTTTCATTGGAGGGGTCCTGCATTACAGAAACTGAGGAGAGATTTTATGTAGAAACAAGTGATGGGCTACAGTGAGAATAAACAGCTTATGGGAAGCTGTAGGAAAGACAGCAAGCTGAATTTAGATCGTCTCTCTTATTACACTGAAAGAAAGAAGCCCATGGTCACTATTTAATATTGGTACACAGCAGTGAGCTAAAATGCAGCAGACCCAAGTGTTGTGTGAACTGGGAGCTTTAGCTGTTTGCTGAGATGTCCTAATTCTCCAGGTGCCTTTTTTTTTTCACATATCCCATGTTTCCCTCAAGTCAAACATGTAAAGCTGCGCTGCCACTTCATTGTGAGCTGCTGTCAGTGGAGTAAGAGCCAGCTGCAGTTCACAGTGATCAAGCAGGAAACAAGAGATTTCCCTTTGCAAACAAAAACTCAGTGGAAGTAAAGAGAAAGTGAGAAATGACCAACAATGGAAATGTATTATCTCAAACAAGGACCTGAGAATATATCTGGAGGATTTTGCTGAGCTTTCATCACCATATTTTTGTGGTAACTCCCTTTGCCAAGAACAGCTTCAGATGTTCTCTCTAATACTGATTAAGACAACACATCTGTGAGAGGAGAAAAAAACCAAACAAATAGAAGGATTGGCCTTTTCTAGGCTTTTTCCTTTTTTTCTGACTGTGGTAGAAGAAAGCTCCACCTGAGGTCGTTGCCCTTAAATTGTGTGATGTCTGTATGATGTATCATACCCAGATATGTATGTAGGAGATTTTACATGTCTGGGTATGGCTCTAGCAGATATATTGACATTTTTTTCACATGTCAGTGTCCTCACTTTTCTCCTGCACTTACATGCATGGGCTCTGGGGTCTCAGAGGGGTGTCACAGGTCTGGCCCCATAGCAGGAAAGCAAGTGGTAACACTGGCACTTTTTGGAGTTGTGCCCCTGTGTATCAGACCAACATGAAGACAGCTGACAGAAGCTCTTTTTCATTGCTGCAACCCTATTCACAACAGGTTTTTCTAGGAAAAGCTGAGCAATATCCCTCTTGCTTTGACTTTATACTAGCATCTGTAGTTATGTTCAAAGCTGACACATAGGATACCTGAAATACAGACTCCTTTAAATTTAATAGCCCCCTTCCTGAAATTTGAGACAGTTCAATCTGTTGTAGTTTAAGGGGACATTAAGTAATGTCCAAGCTTTATATTTTTAGCTAAAGTCAGAAAATGACTCGGGCACTTAAAGTGGGACTTAAACTTTTACAAGTTTGGCTAAGCCCAGAAATACAACTATGGAAGCTCTCACTTGGAGGCTGCCTATGCTTTGAGGCTCCGTGAAAATGCCTTTGTAAGCATAAAGGTTACTCAAGTTCCTGCTGTTTTCTTTAAGCTGTCTTGCTCTGCACATTTAGTGGCTATCACTTTCCTAAAACATATTAACATAACTACACCATAGCATTCAATTTAAGCACACTTTAATCTACTTGTTTATTAGCAATTGAATATTTTTACTGAAAAAGAACAATAAACACAGATAACATTATGATTAATCTATTTTCCATGTTAAAAGGTCTGTTTGTAGGGTTTTTTTCTGTGCTGTTTTAGAATGACAATTGCAAGACCTTTAAAAAATGTAATGGGAGCTGTGTAATGCTATTGGTGCTTGTGAATTTGCAAGGTTGGATAACTGATACTGCTTTTATTATTATATAGTTTCATAAAAATCAATTATAATACATACAGAGGACATGATTGTTCTCATGTGACCTCTTCACTGATGCATGGGTTTGACTGCTTCTGCAGAAAACCTGTTCTGAGCATAATAGATGAAACAGATAAATATTATGAATGTGAGCAGAGATGTAGAAAATTGCCTCTTCCCCAGGAGTTCCTTGGGATTAAGCTGTTTCAGAAACAGAGCTTAGTTCTCCCTAGACATTTCAAGATATCTCATAGAATATTTGTCTATGTACCATCTCTGAATTGCCTGCAGTACATTCAGTTTAAATCATGTGGGCTTTGGTCAGGGGGATTGTGTTCAGTTTTTGTTCTGATTCAGACTTTCAGTATGACCTTGGACAAAACTCCTGGTATTCAACTTTGTGTCTGTAATCTGAGATACGTCTGAAGTACCTGATTTAAAACACTGAAGAATCATTTGGCTGAAAAGGAAAAGGTTGAATAATTCATGTCTCTCTTCTAATATGGTTTATTGGAGTAACTGATTTTGTTAATTTTTGGAATGCAATGATTTCCAGAGAAAAAACACTGACCTGCAAACCATGGAGGTTATTTGGTCTTAAATTGTTTTTTTTACTATGCATGGACATAGTGATTGTAACTTTTTAACCCTTGTTACATTTTTTTAAAAAAAATTACTAGAATTTTTACCACAAACTTTAATGGAAGGTGTCATAGTGCTCTGAAACTGGAAGTATTATGTATGCACTGGTACAGGCAGTCTTGAAAGCTGTGGCTAATTACAGGTGGGAAAATCTATGAGCATGGAAGGAAATAAAATGCAAATCAAACTGGAAAAATGTTACTGTTCACAGAAGACCCTCAGCTTAGGATAGAAGATGCTAAATCTCAGTAACTCATTACAATGTGTAAATCTACTCTTGATGTAAAAGAAAAATTACCCCTGTTTAATGCCTTTTTTTGTATTTTTTCCATTTTAAACAGATGCTTTATTTGTAAAGCAAAGCAGTGTTGTGATTTGCTGCAGGCATTTTAAAGCTGTTTTGGGGATTAGTGGTCAGCGTGCTGTTTCTAAGTGAATGTGAAGGGCAGGAATCTGCATGAAGACACAAATAGTCTTAAAGCCAAACTTGCACTATTAACTTTATAATATTTATTGATTCGAGATGGAGTCAATAAAGTTTTTGGCAAGAGTACGAGAGGACTGATAAAGAACATGTTGAATGTGTGTTACTGTCAAGGCTTGTTAAGGAAGAACACATACATTTCATCTGGGCAGAATATGCAATTGCGGTTCCCTTATTTTAACACAGATGATCACATTTATGATTGACTTTTATTTTTGAGTAGCAGAAACATTTATAACAGTGAATCTTGAAAGAAGTGCTTTCAGATCCCTACATGAGCATTGTCCAGATGAAAAAACCTCTTCCATTATGCTTCAGACCTTTCAGGAAAGCTGCCTTCATTTTTACGGGTTCTCATTTGACTAGTTCATTTATAGTGATCACTGCTGCATAAATAAAAACCCGAGGCTTTCCAAGTGTGCAAGTCCTAAAAAGTTGCCAGGCATCTTGGACAGAAGTACAGCTTTAGATTTTTTTAAACCTGGAAAAGGCTTACAGAGGTAAAGGAAGAGAGACCAAGAGTGTGAGACAGCCTCCAGTCATCCCAAGCTCATCAGACTTTGTTACAGCCTGATGAGTACCATTTTAATCCCTTTCATTCCAGTGCAGGAATAATAGTATCAGTTGTTCTTATCTGTTGCTTTTCAGACTTTGCCAAAATTGCTTTGGAATATTTTACATGAGACAATTTCAATATGCCTTAGCTTCACAGGCCAGCAAACTACCAGAATGTTTAGCTGCATAGATTCATGATTTCTTTGCACAATGAAACTCTTCAGGATGGGAAATTATGGCAAATATTTCCCTTACTGATGAGAACTTGAACAACATCAAACCACCAAGCCCAGACCACCAGTGTAGTCATAATCAAATTTGGGAATCATTCTTGCTTTGCCTGGTGTGTAGCCTGTTGGCTTCTCCCTCTTGCATATTTCTGTCTCTGGGCTTTGGTATGGTGCTTATGGCGAGGTGATTCTCAGCCAAGTTTACACAGAGAGAGCCTGCAGTTTTCTGGTAGAGGCTTCTTAACAGGCTTTTGAAGAAAGAGCTAGATGAGCTTGCCAGAGGTTGGTCCATTGGATTTGTGAGCCTTGCAGTCTTCAAGGACGCAGAGGCTGAGTTTGGGGTCCAAGCTACATGGTTCCAAGAGAAATTCAGTAAGCAGAAGGAACAGATGACTATAAGAGCCTGTCTCCAAGTTCTGAGCCACTGTAGGGGACAGGCATCATCTTGATAAAAAGGTGGTGGATGAGCTGAATGATTTGAGAAGATACAGAGCTGGATCAGGGGACAAGAGCCTCCATCATGCTGCATGCCAGCTAAAATAGTTGGCAGAGAGGAGGAGAATCCTCTGTCTGGTTACACTAGACATTACTGTTGTGATCATGCTTCCTAGGAACTTTGGAGAAATAGTGTTTCTCTAGAGCATGCTGTTTATTAGACCTTGCTCTGGGATCTAGAAGGACATTAAAGAAAATAAATGGTGGCATATTAGTGTTGTTTTCTATGTTTTGATGAAAAAGTGACTTTAAAAAAGAAACCCCCAGTATTAAAGTAAAAGAGGTAAAAGTATCAAGCTATGGGACAGTGTCATGTTTATGTTCTCCTACTGCCATCTGTGATCTGGATCAGTGGGAAGGCTTTTTTCCTGGCTTTCATAATTGCACTGGGTGCTCCGTGATTTCTGAAAGTAGGAAGACCAGAAAAAACAGCTTTGGACACACTCCATAGGTGTAGAACCCCACGAGGAAATTTGGCCCTAAAACTACCACTGGAAATCCTCTCCTGAGGGAACTTAGATCTTCCACATTCATGTGCTTTAGGTGGCCCTAGGGGAGGACATGTGGAGTTGAAGTATTTAATCCATTGGGATGCATATAATGATCGCATCCACATGACAGCCAAGGTAGTCAGTTATGCAGGGAGGATGGATTACACTGAAGATGCATAGTTGACATAAACTTTTTCAATGAAAGGCTTATCCTGCACTAGAGCACTATTTCTATAGATCTACAGGCAGTCTGTGTTGGTTCCTGACCACATGAGAAGGCATGCCCATTTATGTGTACTTTTTGTAAGATATGCATTATCATAGGACTCACTTAAAAAACAATAGGCAGCTACCAAAACATTTGGAGCAGTAGCAATCAGATAGCATTAAAAATATTTTGTCATATTTTAGAAAGTTGAAGAGGAATTGTCTTCACCTTGTACAAGTCAGCACCCCTAAACTGAGCTGATACAGTGAGCTCTAAGTATGTACACAAGAATAAATGAACAAAATAATGCCACGTTGTTTTAAAAAAGTGCTGCCAAAAGTCTCTTCCAATGTTTTGAGGGGAGAGAAATGACTGGAAAGTGGCTCATTGAATTGTTTTGGAGTAGACACCAATATGAATCAAGTGGGGGTTTTTTTTGAACCATAGTACTGTAATGTTATTTTACTGTTTTCACTCTTCTTACTATATTGTGCTTTCTTGAATGAAGGGAGGAGTAAAATCCATGACATGAACTCCCAAATCTTAGCCTGCGATTTTCTAATTTATTTTCCAATTACTTCTTCCTCTATTTTAGCAATGCATTGACTCGCTGGCTTGTTATTTTGCGGAAGAAAACAAAGTAGAGGTTGTAATAGTCCCTTGAGGCATAAAAAATCAGTGGAATTAATTTGCAGCTTATAAGCATTCATTTGGACTAAGTCTTACAGAATTTGAAAATAGATGCACTTAGCCTGTCAGAAACAATTTGTAGGAAAAACCTTCTATTCTCAGCAGAAAAGTCTCACCCATAGCAATTCCTTTAGAAATGAAAGGAAGGACGAAAGTATAGTTTTATTGGCTTTGTCATACCCTTATATAATTACTTTCTGAGAACACATTTCCCCTTCTTTGTAGCCTCCAGGAACTCAGAATCCTTTAAGGCTCTGCTGCAATAAGCATATCACATAAATAAATTGAGAAGAGTTAAGCACCCCCTGAAAATATTCTTTCTGTTTTACAGACAAGAATTAATTTGGCTGCTGAGATAAGCAAAAAGTTCTACAGAAGAGACAAATGATGAACCGTATATGATTCACAGGAAGGACAGCATGCAATCCTCTTGATTTAGATTACACAATCTCAGGAAGGCACAATTCGTCTAACTCTTTTATGCTCAAGGCTTCTTATTCAACAACTGTTAGCAGTATATTTCTTAAGAAACAGAAAATTTACTTTCAACTTTCTATTGTAAACTTTATTAGTATAATGAATTATCTTTTACTGATTTGGTTTTTTTTTTACCAAAAGCATCTGCATGCTGACAAGGTTCTCTCTTTTATGTAGAGATACTCTGAGCCAAGACATGAAAGATGCTGAATACATCTAAGTTCTACTTCCCTGCCTGTTCCTGGTGTTGGCTCAGGCATGTGGGATGGACTGTCTCTGACAGCATGCAGGTTTACCTCATCTGTGCCTAAAGGTTACAATTGTTCTGCACTTCCTAAAAGATCTGTAGGAGCACAACTCCATGACCTAATTTAAAAGTATCCTTCTTGAACCTGGCCAAAACTTCTCCTTTTCTTATCTTCTGTACATTGCTCATTCTTCTGATATTCCTGCCAATCCTGTCAATCTTGAGCAATAATGTTAGAGTCTCCATAAAGATATATAACACTCAGTTGAAAGTGAAGGTTTTTAAAAGGGCTTATGATTTAAATGATTCACATATCTTCTTTAATATAGTAAACTGATACACCAAACGTTTATCCAAGCCTGAAGAGGGTTCCTTATAGTAAGGGTGGATTAGTGGAAATATATTATACAACTCTTATAATATATTCTCAAAATTTGTGCATATTTCTGGACAATAAAATTCTTCTGCAGATGAAATTTTTAAACATAGAAGTTGGCTGTTACGTTGAAGCTGCTGCATTTGGAGACCTAAAGTTCTTCAGGCTGATTGAAGATCTGCAGCTTGTACTAATTTAGTGGAATTTGCAGCTAATTGACATACATGTAGCTGTCAAGTCTGAAATCGTAGGCAGGTGCTAAAATAGTGGCATATGTGCTGAGATGTAGGTACCAAGGACGGACTGATCTCAAGCATCTACACGGTTTCCATTAAAACTTGCTGAAATGAAATGCTACATGACAGACAAATAGATAATTCAGTATTTATAGATTTTATAATTAAAAATCTATGTAATTATTGTACTGGTAGCTAAACATGACATCTAATAGAAGCTTGCAGTTATAGCTCCATGCTGGGCTGTGACAAGGTAAGAAAGTGACTTCTAATATTTTAGTATTCATAATTTGTACCTATATTGAATCTCCATTTACTGTTTGAAATACTGGCCATATAAACCAGCCTTGAATCACGGAGGCAGCCTAGCATCACAGGTATAAGATACATACCTGTTCCCTTGCATTTTAAAGTAAATGGAATGTATTTTGTTGAGGAAACAAATGTCACTGGAATGCAAAGGAACTTGTATTCTTAGTTGCTTTAGGGGTACAGACACAGAAAACTGGGAACCCAAATGTCTAGGAGGCTAATGGCAGCAGATAAAAGAAGACATTTCTGAGGACCTGTAGCTGGAAATTATGGTAATTTCTGTTCCAGCCCCTTTTCTAATATGGCTGGAGTGCTGGGGGGTTCTGAGAGGTTAATTTTTATTTGTCAATTGCTCCTGGCTAAGTAGAACATGCAGGAGAAAGCTTTATGTCTTCATAATTTAAGCAGGAAAATGAGTGATAATACTCCAGTTTTTCTAGCAAGAGAACTGCTGGTGCCAGGCAGTGTATTTATCTGCTGCCCCCTCTATCACAACAGTGCCCTGTCCTGTCTCCAGGCCTGCAGTGTGGGCTGCTACTAAAAGAATGGCAATGAAAGATTAGATTTTCACTTGCTGATGCTTTTATACCCTGCTTAACAGAATCTTAGTGCTTTCTTGAGATCATCGGCCTTAATTCCTCTGTTCAGTCTCTGAGATGCCAAATCTGTTTGCTTTACTTAGGACAGTATTTTGCCCAGTCAGATTTCTGGCTTCTGATTAAATCTGGAGTGATGGGCTGCAGTTTGGGCTGAAATTATTATTCTGAAAGCTCCTATGAGGAGCATCCTGGGCCACATCAGAAGCAGTGTGGTCAACAGGTCAAAAGGGGGGGTTTTCCTCCTCTACTCCACTCTCATGAAGCTGTACCTTGAGTACTGCATCCAACAGTTCTGGATTTCATGTTATCTAATGCAAACAGTCCATTCTGCCAAGATAATTCCCGAGGATACCAAAATGCATGAGGCTAGGGGTGACACTCACTGATGTCACTTTTGCAGTAGGCGTGCTTTGCATGTGTTTATAATGGCCAGAACAAACTGGACCCAATCTGTGGGGTCTGTTCTGAGAAAAATTAGGACATGGCCGACCATTTCATAGTAGGACTGCCTAGAAGGTTTTAAAAATCCTTTCAGCCAAAATGAGGTGCTAAAACCTGTCTGGAACATAACTTTGAAATAATGCTTTGCACCAGTTATTAAATGTATAGACAAATAGACTTTTTGTAATGCATGTGTTCTCTTTCTTCATGTAATTTCTCTTAATTATGAGTAATGCTTTACAATGAGTAGTTTAATGCAAATTACCTTGTTGAGTATATTAAGGGAAAGATGAGAGCTAAAAATGAGGAGAATGGCTGGTGCATTGTGTGCTGATTCCTGTGTAGCACAAATGAGAATCTGGAACTCTGTTCGTAGGTGTTGGTAGTTCTCCTTAGGACAGAAAATCTTGTTATTTGGAATGAGATAGGAAGTGAAGAATACTTTACCTGATGGGCCATGGAAAAACATGAGTAGTTTCAGAATTTGAATTGTTGAATGTATCAAGCATGGTCGATGTGGTGTATTTTTAGTTCTAATTTTTAGAAGCTTGATGGACAGATTGAAAAATCTGGACTGGACAAGCAAAAATAAACACATACATGATGAGAGATCTGTGAACAAAAAGGCGCTTTTTTTTTTAAATAAGTTCAGATACTTGTAGAAGCCCAGAAGATAAGGTGCTAATGTGCATGTCTTAAACGTCTATAGCTGGATAGTCATGAAGCCAACCAAAGTTTGTTGGTAAGAACATGCTGTGAAAAAAACCAGGATGATGCTGGAGCCAGGATTGGTAACTCATTCATTCATTCTCTCTCTCTCAAATAAAATTTGTCAGTTTTTGCAGACCTTCTGACTTTTGTTGTTCCTTTTCAAGGATGGGCATCTGTGAATCTCGGGTGTTCTTTTCCTCTTAAGGATGGGATGCCACAATATTCCAGAGGATGTTGCATGTACAATTACAGGATATATATGGAGAGTTTGAGAATACATGTACACAACGGCATATATGCTTTTTTATGGGGAAATGAGTAATTTTCTATTGAAAACGTGAAACTCCACAAGTCAGACATTTAAAAGTTAGAAGTCAGACAATGATATTCCTGTTTTAATAACTTTTTTAGTAAACAATGTAATGATCAAGTGTTTCATGTTCTTCAATTAGTTTTCAAAATGTATGATTTGATAAAAATCTGTCTTTCACTACAAGTCAGTATCTTTTTCAAGCACGATGCATTCTTACTAAAGAAACTTACTGTAATCCTAAGAGGGAAGCTGTGAGAGATTTTAACATGCACATAGCTTCCACTTCTTTCATGGAAACAAGTAACATGACTTTGTTTCTGGTAGGCTTGACGGCAGGGTACTGCTGCCGCTTTGCGCCTGGGCGACTGGCTGAGTGTCACTGCGTCAGGGATGTCCTCACCAGTAGTTCTGTCCTGTAAAGGATCATTTCCTTAAATGTGACAACAAGCTGCATTCACCCTTTCTTATTCAATACATACTCCAATAAATGTCTATTTAGAAACAGCTGAATCAGCTTGTGCCAGCAGCCAGGGTTTGTTCCAGTCTGCATGAGTGAATGGACATACACCAGCTGAACATCTAACTATAAAGATGACTTTATATGACTTTTAATGCTGCAAGTGTAGAACATGTATTTTCTTTTTCTATTTACCCATAATGTAAAAATATCCTCTGTAACTTGTGTTTTTTGTTGTGAAGTTCTTCTTATAAACCACAAGGTTTTCCCCAAATTCCAGCTCAATCATAATTCCCCAAGAGAGATTTTTGCCTGTAAATTTCTGAGTGGTGTCATATACTACTACATTTGGTATGTGAACTATATCTTGTGCTTGGTTTACAGACACAAATAATTTTTTTCACTTGTGATTGTGTTTGCTTCTCCATGAGATATTTTAAAGAAGGTTTTTGTATAGAAGATTTGCCTACAAGCAAAGGAAAAGTTTAAAAGTGTTTTGAAAACTCCTGTCAGCCAAAAAATGTTGTTCACAAGCTATGATAGAGTCCTGCCTAGGTTAAGAGGCAGGACGAGGGTGACTCATTTCTTGCCTTACCTTGGGAAATTGTTATATTGCTATATGCCTACATTTATATGAATTTTTAGATTTTATGTAATGATTTATACTTGGCAAACTCTGTAAGTTCAGTGTCAAACTTCCTGGTCCAAACAGGTACTGGCTGCATAGGGGATGCTATTTGTACTGTCATAGCATTTTTCTTATATCTCTATACAACAAACATAACCACAGGGATTCCTCTGATCAGTGACATCTATGAGTGGAAATACAAATAATTAAAATAAAAATCTGGCTGGCTTGCTAGATATGGGAAGAAGGAATAGCCCTTTATTTACACTGCAGAGCAACAGCAGGACGCTTGATGGCCCCTTTGTTAAGAAAGGATGTTAGAAATTTCCATGGTTATGTCTAATTATGAAAAGATAACTCACAGAGATAAAGCTGTTTTTCTCCCTATTTTTATGATAAAGCCATAACAGAGAGCCCATTATAGTTCATTTAAGTCATCTTCTTACTAACACTAAGGGATTTTGGATTCTGAACCTTTGTTTGTACCTGCTACAAACTGTAATGAGCTAGTGCTTTTTCTAATAGTTTCCATAACAACTAAATTTTTTAATGCCTTTGTATGAGTCCTACACATTTTTTTCTAAGTCACATTATCACATTGTCCCTTAACCAGCCATCCAATCTTATGCCAGATTTCCTGTGTGTTCCGTAAAGTCTCAGTTTACTGTTTCTGAGGTCTTAGCACCTGTGTATTATAGGTTGAGCCTAAAATTAGGCAATATGTTTCTTCTTTGCTTCAATGAGAGGCGAAGTCTAGGGCGAAATGATGAGAAGACTTGGATGTAGTCCAGCATGCCTGTTGTCCTCCCCATGTCTCATTGTGTACAGATGCACAGGGAATTGCTGCCTCAGGTGGTATCACCTCCACAGAAGACAATCAAAGGCTAGAACTGACACCTGTCTATCAAGTGTAGCATAAATTCTGCACCACTTTTTACGTGGACAGATAGTGACAGGACAATGCTTATAAACAAAAAGAGGAGTGATTTAGATTAGATGTTAGGAAGAAATTATTTGATCAGAAGGTAGTAAGACACTACAAATGTTGCCCAGGGAAGTTGTGGATGCCCTGTCCCTAGATGTGCCCAAGACCAGGCTGGGTGGGGCTTTAGGTAACCTGATCTTGTGGATGCTGTGGTGGGAATTCCAGACTAGACGATCTTTAAGGTCCATTCCAACCCTGGTCATTCTCTGATTCAACGATTCTGTGATAATTGACTCAATCACATGCTGATGTAAGGACATGGGGTAGTAGATCCATCTCACAGTGTGAAAGTCACATTCACTTTTGAACAGTGCTTGGTGTACATAGTTGATATGTGGCTATTGTGAGTTAATGAAATGAAAAGACAAATGCACAGATCAGCTGTTCTCAACAATGGTTTCTGGAGTAAAACGAACTCACCATTGGAAACAACCTACCTGAGACAGAAGTAGTTTTTTTCCTGACATATTCACAGAATTCTAGTTTGTTATTGGGGCTTGAATTACAGAATTTTTGAATAGTTCAAATTATGCAAGATTAATCCCCTCCTTGCTCTAGAAAGTGCATTGATGCAGTTCAAGAGGTTGACTGAGAATGCCTTGAAAATATATGGGCCAAGTGTCTTTTCATGGGAAGAATACAAAGGCTATGTCAATCCCAAAGACAAATTGCAAGTCAGCTCTCTACTTAGATCATGTCCAGAGAAGGTCAGCAAAACTGGTGAAATAAGCCTTCTGTGAAATGCAAGAATTGATTCTAATGTTCATTTCTTCTTAATGTGATTCTGAAGGGCCACAAACTGGTTTAAATTTCACTCTTGAATACTGGCCACAGACATTTGAGGTTTACAAAATCCATGCATATGCATATCCAGAGATGGAGCCAGATCTTTGGCTGATGCAAAGAAATTGAACGCTATGAAAATGAAGACAAATATTACGTTCACTCCATCTTGTGGATTTGCCTCTTCATCACTTCTTAACTAGTCTCATTCTGTCAAAATACCCCGTTTCTCAATTCCACGTCAAATAAGTTTAACTTTGGATTTCGTGTGAGCTCTAACAAGTTAGAGATCTAAATTGTTATCACCTGTAAATAGGAAATTTCTCCTCTGACACTATTATTATAGTGGATGGTTTCCTGGACACACAGATTTTAGCCTAATAAAATATCAGTTAAAAGCCACAAATATTTCTCTTAAAACTTGTGGCATATATTACTTGGCAATCACCATTGTCAAGTAATACATTTCCTCTTGCAAAATACAATTTGTGAGACTATTAAACTAAGAGAGAAAAGAATATCATTTGGAGGAGCTCTCTATGCCTTACAAGAGTCTAATGCAAGTTTCTCTGAGTTGCCAGTGCTCAGAGCCTCTTTCATTCTCACTCTCAACACAGCAATGTCCTCTCTCTTAATTAAAAACCCTATGATTTTTGCAACTTTGAATCTATAGCCAGAGCCTCACTAAGAAAAGAGGTGGATTTGCAGTTACTTGAGCCAGTTAGCAGCTCTGTACTCCCAGTTGCAGAGGGCAGCTCAGGCAGGTTGCACAATTAGCAACTGAAAGAAAAGTACCTTCCTTATGTTTTTAATTCTGCCCTGGAATCGAATACTACTCTAAACGGAATGGATTCTCTACTGTCTCCCTTAGCTGAATATGCTATTTCTGTCAAGAATGAACTTGTGAAGCTTCTTCAAGAGCATGAATATTCTTGCTTCTTCCTTTAAAATACAGGTGCTCTCCATAAACAGTGTTTAAAATTGTGCTTTAATATTTGTGTAGTAATTGTGTTTAAAAACACTTATAAATAGTGTTTGAAATTATGCCCAGCAGGTTAGTCTTCCTAAACATACTGATTCTTGCAGTTTTCTTTAGATTTTGCCGGGCTTATGCTTATTGCATATCTGACATTTTTTTCTTGCATTTTATGTATCTCTGTGACAATTTATTAAAAAAAGAAGGGTTGTTTGTTTGCTTGTTTTGGTTTTTTTTCCTTCTTTTTATAAAGGCCTGTTAAAGCTTTCTTCACAGAATTTATTAGGACAAAAAATTGTGCATTACGAGTGTGCTTTTAAATTCATTAATTTGATTCATCCTTAGAACTAATCGAGTTTGCAGCTGTCCGATGAACGTGTGTGGCTACATTCTATTACGACAGTAAGATGATGGAAGACATTCTGCAGCCAGGAAAACCAGTATTAGTCATGAATAACCCTTTGTCCTTGGGTAATGTGTGGCAGCTGAGAGTGCCTGGAAGGGTGGCAGGGGCTGACATGTGGCTGCCCCTCCATCCAGAGACTGACAGCCTGCTCCACACCTGGGGCCAGGGTGTGGGGTGGGGACAAAAAGCTTAAAAGCACACTGTCTGCTGCACAACCCCTCCTCCACAGAGCACATCACAGACCCTGGGAGCAAAGTTAGCCATAACCCTCACCAGCGAGCTGAGGAATGCACAGTAAAGTCCTTTGCTAAGATGCAAAGAGATCATTTGACCTCTGGAGATGTAGGGGAGATGCAGCTCTGTTGGAGAACTGCTGCTCTGCCCGCATGGCAGCCTCGAGGAGAAGCAGGCAAGCCCAAGCCAACAAAGTGCAAGAGGCAGCTGGTGATCTGTACTTCTCCCTGCCCGCGGTCTCAGTGCAAGTCATGTATTTTGTTGCAGGTATAAAATATCTGGGCCCAATCCCGTCCTTCTTGCACTGTGGTGATTGCATCATTATTGCCAATTACACTTTGCAGTTACTCATGGATTTTCATCTTATTGTTTTATGAACTGCAACTAATTAATCTTCTCATTCCTCTCAGCTCAACAGACGCTATTGAAAATCATCTGCATTTTTGTTTCAGTTGAAGAACCACAGCAGAGATTTGAGGAGGCTTGTCAGTGTAATTAGAGGAGTCAAGGTGGTGGAAATTGGTCTCCCATCACTTGGAATCTGGGCACAGCTCTGGCTACGCATCTGTTATTTGGAGGAGTCACACCGTAAAATTAATAGCTGTGAGATGAAATGAGGATGAGTCTTGTTGTCTTTTGTTTGATGTGTCTCAATTTCTGAAGAGGGTCAGGGCCAACCTATTCCATTGACGGAGAGACACTGGCAGACACTGTCTGCCAGTCAGTTGTTGAGATTTAGTTCAGAGAGACTGGCAGAAGTCGTTCTGAGTGCTGAAACAGTTTCCTTTTCAATTATCTTATTTCTCTGCTTCCTATCAGGCTTCATGCTGAGACAAGGCTGTTGCTGAATGCTGATTACCTGCCGCTCGAGGAAAACGATGTATTTTTCTACAGGCAATTTTTCCAGTTCTACATGCATGAACACAGACAGCTTCTCTATGGACTGTGGTCACAGTCAGTGTACTCCCTGATGTACAGAGGTGTACAACAGAAATGACTATGCTGGTTTAAAATACCAGCTAAGTCCACAGCTTGAATATACTTTGCTTTTCATTCACTGTCCAATCCGCGGCTCCCCCATTGCAAATAACCACATTTGTCCTCTAGACATCTTTCTGCATCAGGCCAACCCTAAACAGTCTCAGTACCTGTGGATGAGGTTACTTCAGTGTGTCCCGGCTGCACCTTCAGTGGAGAGGCAGGGCCAGAGAGCTGAAGGACCGGAGCGCTGCCTGCTCAGCGTATCAGATAAACAGCACTCCCAGATAAACCAAGTTTGACCAGGCCAATGAAACCAACTTGTTAAACAAATCTTAAGGCAGAGTGATTTCCCAGAAGGTACACTATTAGGCCCTTCCTATTTTTCACACTTGTCCCTGCCCAGTTCAGCTGAAAGGGAGGTGATTTTGTTTTACTTGTTTCAGCTATCCGCTCCCTACTTTGCAGGTCAGCAAAGCTGCTGAAGGGTCTGGAGCACAAGGCTTATGAGGAGCAGCTGAGGGAGCTAGGGTTGTTTAGTCTGGAGAAAAGGAGGCGTCGGGGAAACATTATTGCTCTCTACAACTACCTGAAAGGAGGCTGCAGTGAGGTGGGGGTTGACCTGCTCTCTCAGATAACAAGTTACAGGACGAGAGAAAATGGCCTCAAATTGCAGAGGAGAGGATTAGACTGGGTGTTGGGAAAAATTTGTTCACTGAAAGGGTGATCAAGCACTGGAACAGGCTACCCGAAGGAGTTGGGGAGTCACCACCCCTGGAGGCATTTAAAAGACATGCAGATGTGGCACTTGGGGACATGGTTTAGTGGTGGACTTGGCAATGCTGAGTTCATGGTTGGACTCAATTATCTTAAAGTTCTTTTCTAACCTAACTGATTCTGTGATTCTCTCTATCATGCTCTTGCAGCACACGTTGCACTGGCAGATTGGTCCAAATGCATTCATTGGTGCCAGCTTTCTGGTATCAGTATTCACTGGATTCAGCTGAAAAAGTTAAAACCAGAACTGAAATAGAGAAAAGATTCTTACTGTACAGACTGTACTGCTTGACATAGGATAGATTCATTCTGGCATATGTTATGAAACTGCTGTTTCCTTTTGTTGTAACATTGTGTATCTTTTAAATGTTTTCATAGTGAACAAAATTACCACCTCATTTTAAAAAGCTGTGTAGGCTACTATGTATGAGGGTGGTGACAGCTGTTTAGGAAGGGGATGCAAAATGTAGAGCTGCTGAGTGATCTAAACTGCACTGACACAAAAAACTTCAACAAGACTGAAAAAAAGAAAACCATGTTAGTTATGTACTCACAATTTACCTAGTCTTAAAAGGAAGAAAAACATGCTTTTCCCCAGGGAATCCTTTAGGAAATACAACTCACTATCCAGGGTTTGTTAGGGATGTGAAGACAATGTCTTTTTTTTCCAGCATGAATAGAGGATTAAAAACCTCCGTTCTGTTAGGTGGACTGTCATGTAAAAAGAAGGAATACATGAGATCTGCAAGAAGATCAACAGGAATTTTGTCTTGGCAAGGACAGCAGACTTTGCCCCAGCTGAGGACAAAACCATTCTGTCCTCATGATCTGCTACAAAAGTTAGAGTCAACCCTTCTGTTCGTTGCCTGACCATTTCCCTTCCCCTGTCCTCCTAAAGGAGGAGAGAAGAAAGACTAACAGTGTGGAAAGGGAAAAAGAGATCAGTAATCAAATAATTAATTATTTTTTGAAAGGACAGTTTCATGAAAAGCTGTGTACATATGGTTGCCGAAAGAAGAAAACTTAATTTAAAAAATTTTAATGTTTATCAGAAGTCAGAAAATTTTTCCTGTAATATTTTTTGCAGTTTTACAAAGGAATGTTGCATAAATAAACTCTGGAGATATTTTCTTCTGTGTTCAGCAAGCACAACCCATGAGCCTGATGCCAGAGAGGAGCTACGGTAATTCCATACACAGTATGGCTTGCATGATGCAGGGCTGAAAATTCTCCAGTTATTTCTGCAGCGTGGGAGTGTATTTACACCAGGTGGGCTCTTATTCTAAGTGGGGCAGCTGAAACCCAGCTGCTCTGAACAGCCATTTTTTGCATACCTCACTCTTTGGGAAAGCTGGTGGGCTCCCTCTGCCACTGCAGTGTGCCCTGGGCCTTATAAAAGGGAAAATAAGAGGTAAGAGGGGAAGCAAAGTTTGTTAAGGGATTTGATTCTTTTTCTTTGCTTCAATCTTCACAAAAATTTAAGACAATAGGGTAATTTTAATTAAGTAGTTACAGAAGGGACAGAAGTTCACAAGAGGCTAAAGAGCAGACTCAGATGTATTAAGCTAATGCAGATGTGCTACAATTCCTTGGCAAAGCATTATTAAAAAGCATTTTATAAGGGAATTTAAAGAAGCAGCCAACATAGTTTGTAAAACACTAGCACTTATCTCCACTTATGAAGATTTAATGGAGGACAGGGAAGGTCTTGGAAGACTGGAAAAGAATCAACATTACACATTTTTAAAAGGCAGATGGTCCATAACTTTCTATTTTCTTTTTTTTTTTCCTGAACTTTGATAACTGCAAAGATTCTGCGCAAGTTATTAATTTTGATTTGCAAGATGATAAAATAGGTTTATTAAAAACAGATCATAATAAAACAGTCTAATTTCCTGACAAGCTGTCTGGCCTGGTGAATTAGAAAAGTATGACTGATGAACCATGACCTAAGTCAGTAGAATTTTTGGCAGTGTCTCCCAGGATATTCTCAAAAGAAGCATTCTTAAAAGCAGGCAACAAATCTAAAAAAGGTAGCCACCAAAACTTACAATCACTGTATGAAATAATACAGCTTTCAAAAAGAAATGGTGAATTTTTAGTCTATCTGGGAAGGTATTTCAAATATAGAAAGACCTGTCAGAATATTTTCACCTTTTGAGTGTGTCCAGGTTGTACAAGCTTTACAGGTGACAAGGTGTTGGGGAAGCTATTGGCCCTGCACTGAATTTGTAATTACACTGAACTCCAAAAAAATAATAAATTGGTATCATGCCATCTGCAGGAGATGTTCTTCCCCAATTAAATTGCCTCATTATTTTTATAAAATATGTGCATTACAGTTTTAAAATACCACAGCTGAATCTAGAGGCCACTCATTAATTTCTATTGTAAAACTTGTACTTCCTCCCCATCCTGCCCAAGAAAGAAACACAGATTCTTCCATATCCTCTAAAACGTAATGTATCCAAAGGGTCAGTGGCCATGAATATATTTTCCAGTCCAGGACATTTGCATAACAATCAGTCTGAAGTGAGTTTTGATCTAACTGCTTTTAGCTAATTATACTTTTTCCTTATGGTAAATGATCCCTTATAGCATGGTTTTAATGGACTGCTCTTCAAATGAAGAGCTTTTTCTTATGGGTTTTCTGTTGTGTTTTTTTAAAATCCAATCACTTTACTTTTAAATATATTTTTGACATCATGAAAACAGCCTTTCTACCTCTTTAGCATTCTGTTGAGTAGTTTGAAACAGCTCATAGCTTGATACTTAACATTAAAATGTAAGAGGATGTGGCTAGTTAGCCCTGGTTGGATGCCAGGTGTCCACCAAAGCCATTCTATCACTCCCCTACTCAGCTGGACAGCGGAGAGAAAATATGATGAAAGACTCATGGGTGGAGATAAGGACTGGGAGAGATAACTCAGCGGTTACTGCCACATGACACATCTTCGGGAAATTGACTTCATTAATTATCAATCAAATCAGAGTATGATAATGAGAAATAAAACCAAGTCTTAAAACACCTTCCCACCATCCCTCCCTCCTTCCCAGGCTTAACTTCACTCTTGATTTTTCTACCTCTCCTCCAGTGGCATAGGGGGACAGGGAATGGAAGCTCTGGTCAGTTCACATGCTGTCTTTGCCACTCCTTCCTCCTCAGTTGGAGGACTCCTCACACTCTTCTGCCCCAGCTTGGGATTCTTCCCATGGGGCACAGTTCTCTGTGAACTTCTACAGTGTGAGTCCTTCCCACTGGCTGCAGTTCTTCATGAACTGCTCCAGTGTGGATCCCTTCCACAGGGCGCAGTATTTCAGGAACTGCTCTGTGAGTGGATCCCTCATGGAGTCACAAGTCCTGCCAGCAATCCTGCTCCAGCATGGCCTCTTCTCTCCATGGGTCCACAGGTCCTGCCAAGAGCCTGCTCCAGCATGAGCTTCCTGTGAGGTCATAGCCTCCGTGGGGCATCCATCTGCTCTGTGCTCCTCCATGAGCTCTAGGTGGATCTCTGCATCCCCCGGATGTCCATGGGCTGCAGGGACACAGCTGCCTCACCATGGTCTGCACCACGGGCTGCAGGGGAATCTCAGCTCTGGTGCCTGGAGCACCTCCTGTCCCTTCCTCCGCCCTGACCTTGGTGTCTGCAGAGTTGTTGCTCTCATGTATTCTTACTCGTCTCTCCAGCTGAAATTGCACAGTTTTTTTCCCCCTCTTCCTGACTCTCCTGTCTCCTAGGAGACACCATCTACCTACTACCACCATCGCTGGTGGGCGCAGCCTTTTCTGGCAGCGGGTTGGTTTTGGAGCCAATTGGCACTGACACCGTTGGAAAAGCGGAAAGCTTCTGACTGTGTCTCACAGAATCCACTCCTGCAGCCCCCCTCACTACCAAAACCTGGCCATGCAAACCCAATGCACAGGTCTGCAGATAGCTTATTCTGCAAGAACAGACATTCACATTGGAGGTAAAAATGAGACGTGGTGCAAGTGGGATGTTCATCTCCTTTCAAGTTGATTTTCCAGAATGCATTCCCAATAGCCATAATTCTCAGAGAAATAAAATTGCTAATTTTTCCTGGAGTTGGGGACTAGAAAATTATGATGCTTCAGGTCCAAGGCAGTTCATTGGTTGGTTTACCTGGAAATAAAGGATCAGATAGCTTCCAGCTTCAGCAGTTCATTACCCTGCCAAGTACATTGGCAGGAAAGAAGGTGAAGTATGAAAGATGTCTGGAGAGCACTTTTTTGCTGGTAACCTGCCTGACTTTTAACCTTGAAGTTAATCAAAGTTGATAGTATTCCATAAGGTACTTTGATTTAAGAAATATACAACTGTAGAATATCTAATTGAAATTCTTCAAAACAGTGGCAGCTGCCAAGGAGCATAGAAAATCTTGTCTTCTCCATTTGGTTTGCTGTGAAATGCCTTTGTCTCAGACTTCTGATGTACAAGCTGAAGTGAATAATCTGTTCATCTTAAAGCCCCATTGCACTTTTCCAGGAGTGAGGAATTCTAGGAGTCAAACTCTACTGGAAGCATAGTAAACAGATGCAGTACACAGATACTTCTAAAATTCTAAAAATCAGATATAAAAGTGAACTTTTCATGGGCAAGGGAGTTATCAAACTAAATATAGGTGCATTCTTTTCCTTTACCTTGTCCCATATAAATTTTAGAGAATTTTTAAAAGATGAGTGGCTGGGTCCCATTTCCATACCAGAACATTTAATGTGAGAAGAACAGCACGATCTACCACAGTACCACAGTGCCTGGAGTATGGGAATAGGAGAGAGTAAATTCTAAGGGGCAGGGCAGACTTTCTTTTATATGTACTGCCTATGGATTAACAAAGTCGAAACATCTGAGTGCTGAAGAGGGAAGGAGTTGTCCAGGTTGATTTAAGACATATTATTTTATGAGAAAAGAAATTTTACTAAGCTGTCCTGAAACTCTCCTACAGTGAGGTTGAGTGACTTAGCAGAAACATATATGAGGAAAAAAGGCAGCTCTTTGGCTGAATTTTTCCTAACTAATCAGAGTTTGCAAGTGAGCTGGAAGATTCCAGCAAGAGCTGGAAGCTTGGCTATAAAGGATTTTATTCAACTATAGGAAGCTGAAAAGGACAAGAAAAGTGCAACCAACTCTCTTTCCCCTCCCTTTCACCTCAGATTTTTTATGAGGCTGAAGGGTCAGAGCAAGGCCAGTTTGGCAAAGTAAAATTTATCAAACTCTATCCTTTCTGGTTTAGCTAATAGATTAAAAAGCATGGTGGTGTTTTGTATGAAAGCTTATTTTCCTCCTGTTTTTTTCTTTCTTTTTTTTTTAAAATTTTTTTTATCAGATTCCCTAAGAGATTAAAAAAACCCCAAAAACTCAACCACCCCTCAAGATCTGTTCTGAATAACAGACTCTGTACGTTAGCTCAGGTATGAAATAAAACCTTGAGTATACATGTGGAGTATTTGTCAAGCTTGCACAAACTCACTTTTGGCTTAATGAATGGCACTTTCCAGTTTTAACGTGATTATTCTATTATGTGACTAAACTGTGCATGACCAGAGGCACCCAATGATTTTAGTCTTTACCATTTCCTCATAAACTTTTTTCCTCACAAACTTTTTTCCCTTTTCTTATTAGATTTAAGGTAGCAACTTCCCAGACTATCTTTCCCATGATTCTTTGATGACTGGGCTGCTAGATTTTGCACCAGAAGAAATACATTCCTGATTTGAAATAGCAGACCCCTTTCCTTAATGTCAAAAAATGTCTATTTGTAAATCAGGTCAAATTACTTCTGTCAGCTGTATTTGTACAGCTCTTTCACTTCTCAGTATTTCACCATATAAAGTCTACAAAAATTGCCTCCATTTAAACATTCTTTAGTGGATATTGGTAGCATAATAGTTGGACTACAATCTCAAGCCTAAGAAGGTATAAAAGGTAATTCATTAATAACCTTAAAATCTTCCTAGACACAAGGACAAACCTGCAGGAAGTTATACATTCACAGGCAAGTGCTGTGATGGAGTACATGTGCCTTGGAGCAAGTTACATACTCTGATTTTACTGCCATAGCATTTATCATGCTGTGTATCATCTAGAGGAGCACTGAGTTCTCAGAGTTATAGCAAAACACTGCTCTCCCTTCATCACTTGTCAGTGTCATCTGTCATTTACACTGAAGACAAACAAAGTCTTCTTAAAATTCTCTTTAAAACTTGAAACTACTCAAAAATATTCAAAATAATTTTTAGGACGGAGCCCACTGGGGAGCTGCTTGGGAGACATCAGTCTCTAATCAAGTACAAGGCTTCACAGAGGCTCTGGAATATGATTCCATAGTAATAGAAAAGAAACTGTCCATATTTGCAAAATGGAGTAATTAGGACTGATTTCCCCAGTCTCCTGTAGCCTATAAACACAGTAAGACATTTTGAGCAGATCAACAAATTCATAAAGATTCAAGTCTGAGAATTGCTTCTGGAGGCAGTGACATCGACTATAACACCAGTCTCTCTGAGGGTCTTGGAGTCTTCTCTAGGCTGCAGGAAATGGGCAGGGAGAGGAAGGGTTTCTGGCATGTAAGTGAGATGGTGGTGTCTGAAACAGGGTCGGGGTGTCCTTTCACAAAACAGGAATCCAATGTTTGAGTCAGTCTTTTGGATATTCAACGCATCAAAAAAAAGTGGGGCAAGCAGGTATTTTCCTTGTAGTGCTAGTAGCAGAACCCGTAGTACAAGTTCTGGTGCAATGAATGCTGTCAGGTTTCACTGCACTGCTCTGAGATGTTACTCTTCCTATCTGGAGGAAATTCCTGTAAAAGTGTGGGGAAGGTGCACTGAAATCTGTTCCACGAGAAAAGAAGTCACTGATTATGGTGAACACTCTGTCTCAGCAGAAGAAATACATAATGTCCTTTTGTCTTAAATATCTGTCTGCTTCTCTTAGTAATTACTAAAAATTTGACCCAATTCGGCTACTTTGCCTGGGGAATATTTAGGCAAATGTAGTTGTATTAATCTCCCAAGTGTTTCCTTCCTTCTAGTTTTACATTCAAACTATGCTACTTTTGCAGACAACATTGAGAGAGAAGAGCACCATTTAAGAATGGCACTCCTGATTGCTGTGTTGGGGCAGCGGACATGAGAAAATTACATCTCTGCAGGCATGGTTCATCTGCCTGAAGCTTGAGGTGTGAGCAGTCAGCAGTGAACTCCAGCTGACTGCTGCATTCACTGTTCTGCTGAGGATGGAAAGAGGATGGAAACCTGCATGCCAGCTTTACAAAGTGGTGTCTTCTCAAAGAAATGTGAGCAGTGAAACCCTGAGCCCAGCCCAGGTGCAATAGTGTAGTAACAATACAATAAATAGGAAAATAATATAGAAACCCTAGGGCTGGGAAAGATAAGATTTTTTGCATGTATGTATAGATATATTTCTGAGAAAGAAAATGAATATGGGTGTTCAGATACCTGAAAGCATGATGGAAATGCTTTTCTGCCTCTTGGACTTGTATTCACTATTGGCTCTATGCATTTACATTTGAAATATCAAGTCAGAAGATTTTAATTCCAGTATTTTTAAAGTGAAATTAATTCACTCATTCAGAACACCAGGGAGGAGAGTGGCAAAGATGAGTGAGAGAAGGTACACAGGATAGAGGTGTTGTTTGGTCCACATCTTCACGTGAAGTACCTTTCTTTCATGTGATACTGATTTTGATGCTCTGCAGTTAAAAAGTTGATGGAATGTTTCAGATCTGTGTGCAACCACTATGTGTGACACAGCTGCTTCATGGTTTTGTCACTGTATTATACTAGGAAGCCAGTTCTTAAGATGTGTTGGTGTTAATAATCATGCCTGCCAGAATTAACACACTGTGACTAAGCCTCCAACCAAACTCCTAAAGCAAGCACTCATGCATGTAATGACTTCCTACGCTGTCACTCATCCTGAAACACAGAGTCTATCCCACCATCAGTCAAGTGGAAGCTGGCAGAGATGATAGGCTGAGATGCTCTCTTTAAACTTGCAGAGACAAAACTGCAGTCTTTGTTTCAGCTAAAGGTGGCAGAATGACCCGATAGTGCTTTTCTGGCAACCAAAAGTGTTAATCTGTGCAAAAACACACTTCAGGCAAGTCAAGTTACTCCTGTCAGAATGCCCCAGTGTTGCTGCTGTAGTTACACAGAGCTCCTCCTGGCCTATACTTACCAATAGAAAATCTTGTAAGGTTTTCCTCTGAGAGATGCTGTGCTATGTTAGGCAGTGAACTGCCTGCACATTTATCAAATATATACATAGTGACTGATTCAGAAAGAGGGCAGGTGAAGAAACTATGCTGCTTTACTTAATTTAACTACATGAAATTCAGATCAGAGAAAACAATGGCTTTTTTGCCACACCAGTGCATGCTCTCTTCCACAGTTTAATGGAAAATATTAGCTATAAAAGCCAACAGTCTAGTATATCTTCCTATCTCCATTCCTCAGAATTTATTTCACCTTGTATACTACAAAAATTTTAGAAAACTAGCCAGTCTCAAGTGCCCAAAACTCTATCAAGAGTACCAGAGCACAGTAGGGAAGTATTTCCACTGAGCTAAGTAACTGGAAATAAAACGTGGGATCAGAATCATACCTAATACGTCTGATAATACCAAGAAAATCTTCCAGTAGAGATATGATTAAAGACATGACAGAAAAATCAAGAGACACAATTTGTTGCTACTGAAGCTTTAAAATTAGATGGAATCTATTTAGTCTGTCATGAAATAAAACGTGACAAATTACATATTCTGCTTAATTGTTGTATTAGAAACAACTACAAGTCGGGAGGGATACTTTCAGCTTTGTCCTGCAGCATTGATAACCTTTCTTGTTAGCAGTAATAAAATCTAACTAGTCTCTTTGGTAATCATAACTTGTTTCACAATGTTTTCAAGGTACTCTTGGCACATCTGTTTCAATATTTTATAAAGTGTTGAACTTTCTTTTCAAGGAATTTGAAATCTTATTTTTTGTTCTCAGTTGCAGCAATATCTTTTAGAATATACAGTATTTGCAAGGTGTTTGACCAGGGATGAACCTTTTGTTCAGTACTTGCTCCATCTTCTCCTAAGATGGGAGGGATCCAACTGCTACAGGAACACAGATCCATAATAATAATAATAATGGATTCTTTGTTCTCTCTAGTGTTATGAAGATTCATGGTAGATCCTTTTAAACTGAAGCTGTGTTACCGGACTTGAGCGTCTGGGCTCAGTTCCAGCAGCTTAGACTCTAACTCCCTGCTAATGCTGCTCAGCAGATAAAGCTGGTTATTACTGTGCTCTGTTCTAGTGAGTGCCACCAGATTAAATACTCGGGAGAAATTCAGTAACATCCTTAGAGCTTTGCCGACCTGAGAGGCTGCAGGCTGGTGTAAACCTGCTCTGCCTGCAGACTGCACCACAAGGACGTCAGCCAGCTCTAAGCTGTAGTGCCAGGGCTTGTGACACCCTGGTGTTGAGCCTAAGCTGCTAACTCCAGGCAAGGACTATAATCTCAAACTGTGCTGTGCTATCGCCATGGGCTTGTTCATCCTAGAAGAAAGAAGGTTAAGGAGGGCAGCTGTCACTGATCTAAGGAGGGATTATAGTGAAGACAGGCTCTTCTTGAAAGTATACAATGAAAGGACAAGGATCAATGAGTGCACGTTGCGGCAAGGAACAAGGGTAATTCCTGGTGGATGTAACGAAGAAAATTACTCACTGTGAAAGAGGCTCAGCACTGAAAGAGGTTGAGCAGAAGGTCCCTGGAATCTCTGCCCTTGGAAACACTCAAAGCTGGACTGGATGAGGTGTGAGCAACCTGCTCACAATTTAGAAATTGGTCCTGTTTGAAAGAAGGTTGGGCTCTAGGACCTCAGATGTCCGTTCCAATCTCAAGAGCTCAGTGGGAAGGGGGCACATCCTACACACCTCTTCCTCTGTCTCCTTCTGACAAACTGATTTCTATGTAAAAATACATTTTACAGCACAGTAGGATTCAATTTAGAGATTGGTTTGTAATGGTAACTTCTTGTCTGTTGTTACAGTATGAATGCAAAATACCGCTCAAATCCTCAGGAAAACAAATTTGTGAGGAAAAATGTTCTTGACCCTCCTGTCATGCCACAGAATTTCCACTGAACTGAAAAATAGTCTGTCTTTGGTTGCCACCTGTAACCTGAGCTGACAGAAGCATGTCCAGCGCTCTGGTTCCTCAACCTCAAACTGCTGTTGTAGCACAGACAGTTTAATGCAGAGCTCAGCCCACCCTTCCAGCATAACAATGTACACATCCTGGCCTCCTGCTCTGGCTTGGAAGCAGAGGGAGTATCCACACACAGGAAGAAGACTGTCATTCCTGCATTTGTATTATGTAAACCTTGCGGAGATCTCAAATTCCCTCTTCACGCTCAAGATGCACATTGACATCAAGTCAGAGCAGAAATACACTTCTAACTTCCCTTCAGCCATCACCCCAAGTCTTGCCTGCTGGTGCATCCCCACTCTCTCCGTCCCCTTTTCAGGCTGCATTGTGATCTGAGAATTAACTAGAGAAAAAGAGAAAAACTAGAGAAATTGAGAAAAAAGCACCGAAACTGCAGGGAGACACTCTTCTCCCTTGCCAAAGGATAAGTTCTTCAATTCAACTTGAATGCAACTCCTGACCTAAGTACCATGTTATTGACAGTGTTCAGGAGAAGATACTTTGGAAAAAACCATGATAAGGCACATCTATATCTACATATATCTATATCTACATATATCTATATCTATCTATCCACACACATACTTCTGCTTTTCCAGTCTGTTTCCATTTCTCTGTCTCTAAGACATTTCCTAAGACAGAGGATTATACCACAGATTTGTATCAGACTTTCACAGCTCTTGATGGACGACTCTTCTATGAATTTGTCCAGTCCCTCTGGGACACTGCATCAGCAGAAGCAATATGTGGCAATAGGGAATCCTATAGGAAAAAATAATTTCCTTTGGTTTGTTTTAAATCTGTTACCCAATAAAATGAGCTTCTGTGATAAAATCATGTTTCAAAAAATTAACTTAGTTGCAAAAATAGGCTCTTTGTCCCCTTTGCAGGGACATGTTTTGGTTTTCCTAAATGAGTTGCTGGACTAATTTAGGAAGGACAACCCTAAGTTTCTTATTAAAATGACAAAACCACTAAACATTTTCAGGACTCTTTCATATCAGCAGTTCCACAGCAGAGTTTTATGCAATGCATTTTCTTAATATGCTGAGATTTTCACTGCTTCTTGTTAGTCCATGGTGGTTTCTGGGATGAGTAGAACAGTTATGCCAGTCCCAAAACATTTATACACATGAGAAATACTTGAATTCAGCAGTATTTGACTGAATAACTGATAGTCTTAATTGAATTTTTGTTGACAGGTGGTATAAATTCTTTACACTTTCCATTCTTTCAACAAAAGAGGCACTGAAACGGAAATTATTTTTGTTCTTTTCATTTTGACTCTGTCTAGCTCAAGAATGACCATCTTCTAGGAAAAGTGCCAGAAAAATAATTCAATTTTTTTCAACTTTCATGTCACAGTAGGAAAAAATGAGTGGGGAAAAGATCCTTGTACATATGCTCTTATCCAAGAAGTGCAGTTCTTGGTTCTCCAGAGCTGAATGCCTTCTCTAACAGACTGAAATTACTCCCATAACTCTTTAAAAATTCCACGGAGCTTTTCAGGACATGGGATCGTGAAACAAATACTCATTTTCTTGTCTCTGTCTCCTTGCAGAGCTGCAATTCATTCATGAATCGAGAATCAGTGTGAATCTACTTCCTTGCCAAAGGGTAAGTTCTTCAATGCAATTTGGATGCAACTCCTGACCTAAGTACCATGTTATTGACAGTGAATGTGGAGACAACTTATGGCTGGCTATTACGAGAACAATGCTTGTACACACTGTTTTCCTCCTGACTTTCAAGCTTAATAAGAATGCTCACATTATAACTCATCTCAGTGAAGTAATTATGTGTAATTTCATAATTACCCGTTACAGCTGTTTGACTTACTGGCACTTAAATTAATTAAACTAATGTGATGCACAACCACAAGTTAATTTAAAACAAGGAAACCCTAGAATGATACCCCTTGAGGGTGTCTATGCAGGCAGTGATACTGTGGTTGAACAAAAAGTGAAACGTGGTTCCTACATCTCTTCTTGTACCTAGAGCTTCTACACAGCTTACTTTTAGCTGGTGATGAGACACAGAATTAAATAATAAACTCTGCGATAATCCTAAACAAAACAAAAGAAAAGGCCCTGAAATGAAAATAATCTCTTGCTCAAGAATACTTGCCACACTCCAAGTAGTAGGAAATAAATTTTCTTGCAGGCAAATAATCATACATTTGTTTATTATAAATATTTCTCAGTGGTGGCCAAAGATAAACCTGGATTTAGCTCAGTACCTGCTGATATGTTTTGTTTTCCTCTAGTTTAAAATTCAGTATTTGAGTCTTGTGCTCAGTCAACTATTCTGAAATGCAAATGACTTTAATGGATTGACTTTTTCCTCCTACTGTAAACTCCCAAATAATACGAAAAGGAGTAAGATTCAGAATATGAACTTCAATAAAGAAAACTGAAGGATTAACATAATGAATAGCAAACAGAATTCTGTCTTTAAATCTATAGTTTTGGAGACATTCATAATCCTACAATTACTTTACTGAAAAGAACGTGGTACTTAGTTTTGACTCAGAAAAGCACAATTTATGTACTTACTGTCTTCATTTGAAATTTCTATGCATTTCTTCAAAGAAAAATGTCCAAAGCCACTCTTGCTGCAACAAATGAACAAAGCCTTCATTCTGTTTCCCCCCAGTTTTTGCATGCTATTGAACTTTATTGCTATTTATAGAGGGTCTCGTTACAGTGATGCATTTTACTCATAATAGGGCTAAGCAGAGATGTTCATCTCTGCTCTGCACTCTGAAAATCTGAAAGAATTTCCTGTAGTGAACAACGTTGGAGGCCGAAATACTTCTGTATAAAGGAGAAAGTTTTCTGAGTTCCTACAGACTTCCGCCCTCTGGAAATTGAGTCTGGTGTAGGTTGCCACTTCATACCTTGAGGAAACAGCTTGCCTGGGTAGAAGACTCTCCTTTTGAGAAAACTGCAAGAGGAACAGAAGCTCTCGACTTCCTCAGGGGAGAAACTTTATGACCCCTAGCAATGTTTTTCCACTCTTTACAAGCCGCAGCTCAAACAGTTCACTGACAAAATAAGAAAAGACAGAGATGTCCTTGAGTCTGAAGCTGCTTATGCAAACTGAGAGTTGCTTGGTGAAGATGCCAGCCACAAGAAGGAGGAGGAATCTACTATTTTATGATTATTATGTATTATTTCATATTAATTTATGCTTTTTTATATATTAAAACATCTTTTCATGGAATTAGCTGATAAGCACCAGAGGGTCTATTAATCTAATAAGGTATTACTGTGTGTAATAATGCATGCAGTGCTTTTCTCCCAAGGTTTTACCCATTCTCCAAATTTTCTTTCACTCTCCTGAGGAGTAATTTGAGGCATTCTGCTACACTTGTGTGCCTCAGACGACCAGGAGGTTTTAATGCTTCTTTTGGTGACACAAACCGTTTTAATAGAGTGCTTCAATCTGCTGTTTAGCACTGAGAAATTGTAAAGTGCATGTCAATGTCTATTGTCAGTTACCTGGCTAATGCTCTATAAATGAGATTTTTTATTAGCTAGGTGCTGATAGTGAAATTTGTGGGTTTTTTTCAGCGTGTTTGAAAAATTAACAGAAATAGTTCTGCAAGCATCCCAATTTAAGGCTGCTAAGATAGCAAAAAGAGGCAGGACTCCTGACCTCTGAACATCAGCAAATGAGAATAGCAAAATCATTCTACTTTGTGCAGCAAAAGAAACTGGAGGAACAAGAATCAGTGTTTCAACGAATTTGGATAAGTCAATATTTTTTATGATTAAGCATTTAGATATTACACGTGCTCATAAGAGTTGTCCTTTGTAGATTATGAACAGAGAGATGATAATTAATATATATATATATATTTTTTGTTGTTGTCGTTACTCTGAGTTTCCACCAATGACACTGTTTGATAAGTTAAGCGGAAATTTAATTTTTACTTACCAGTAACATAGAGGCCCCTGTTGCAGTGGGCAGAGAAGATTGTTCTAGTTTAGTGCATGGGAATAAAAAAAAACCCTCTAGAGTTCACTATTTTTCTTCTCAGATCGAGGTTTTTCCATTGTCAGAATAATGGAATTGACTAGATTCCTCTATAAAATTCTAAAATTTGTAAAATGCTATTTTATAAACTGCTATACATGCCTGGATTCAAATATCTTGAAGTGGATTTCAGATAACATCATAAACGTTTTTTTTAAAAAAGTATTATAGCTAGGACTCAGTGAGATGTTTATCATTAAGGAGATTAACCTCCTACTTGAAAAGCAGTATTTCTGCAGAAATAAAAAAAAAATCTCCAACAAAGATAATGGTATGCTGGTATGATGCATCAAATATCTTTTATCTTTTCTTTTTATAACAGTGCTGACTTTTTCAGCTCAGGAAAGCTAGGTGTGAGGTCTTTCAATAGAAGGCTAGTAAAAGTGATACACTGAGAAAATGTGATTTCCAGCTTTAAAGAAATGGACACAATTTTGACTATGTTACAACTTTTTAGTTTTTAATTTTGTCTTTATAAACCAGCCATCTTTTGTTAGACCTCTCATATTGAACAAATAGCTGGGATGCTGTTAATATGCTTTTAAAATCAAATATGTGAGTCTCCAGATACAGATCCTAAACTGTTCTTCGGCTTCTTTGCACTGAATGATTGCTGTCATACAGACTGAGTTCACCCCGGTTTATGGTACACGTGGGCCATTAGAGATACCTGAATGCCTTCTATCCTAGCTTTTAAAATGGAGAATCTGTATTAATCCTTCATGGTCTGCTGAGGCAGGGCTCAGGGACAAATTAAGTGATTGCTGGGAGATCTAACCACAGCAAAAGTACCTCGCAGTCACTGACTGCACAGATCCACTCTGGACTGCACTGCACTGCACTGTGTTTTCTCATAGCTGAAGGCTGGATCTGTGAACCAACAGACAAAGACTAGCTTAAAAATCTCCCCAAGAGCATGATTTTGGCTGCTTCCACGCTGGGAACTTGTCTCTAACTAGAGGCTGCAAAGCCTGCTTCTATTGTGCAGATGAGCTCTTCATCTTGATACGGAGCAGACAGCTCAGAGAGTTCACAAAGGGAATCATGATCTTGTTCTTCTCATCCGGGACAGAACAGAGAAAAGAACTACTTTAAACCCAGAAACTGCTTGAGGATGAAAAGAAGAGCTGCACACAAAGGATGAGAGGGTTTCTCTGGTCAAAGGATTTATTTTTTCACAAAGCTTCTCATACTTTGGGAGTTAAACACTGTACAGGGTGCCAAGCTGCTTTGGTACTGATGTACAGTCATGCACATTATTGTTTAAATATGTGACCATCCTAAATGTGGAAGAAAAGTTTCCATCAATTTTGAGAAATTAGCTCTTCTGAAACAGCCCAGTGCTTGCTTCACACAATGTTACCAGCATGGATTCACCTCAGCTTGGCCACACAGAATGCAATTGCTGCTCCCTTGGCCAATCTCCAGTCCCACCATTAATTCAGGGTATTTTACCTGTGTGCAATTCCTGCATTAGCAAAAGATAAGCAAATGTCAAAAGACAGAACACGTTGAAGAGCTGTCCCAATGGCATATGTTTGTCTAAAATTATCACCCTCTTGCTGTGTGGTTATTGCAAGCAAATTAATGAAGCCCAGAGAACAATTCATGTTCTCTTGAGAAAATACTGATACCTTAAACCACTGTATCACACCCAAACCTGAATTCAGAACAACAAAATATGAGGTTTTCTTGCAAAGCTCTTACAGCAGGTTTTGCATCAGGAAGTTCCAGAGCTGTCCTACCTACTTTTTATAGCTCCTCTTTTAACATGTTCTTGATCAAGAAACCCTTTTCTTGGAGACATCAGAGACTTGGCTGGCTGTTACAGTACTCCAGTGATGCTCAAGAAGCTAAAACAGAAGCTGGATCACCTCTACTGGAAACCCATAAAGGTAACAAGCAGTCAGATATGTTGAAATTGAACTTGCCAGTATCTTAAGCCAAGACCAAATGTGTTAGCATCATTGACAGTATTTTCTTGCATAAATGCTATCGGCAGCGCATTTGCAAATCTAATGCAAACTTCTCCATAAAGTATTCAGAGCTGGATTTTTAAAACTTGAACTTACTAGAAATTTTTTGCGGGTTGTAGGGATAGCAATGACAAAGCAATACAAAAATGATATCAAGCCCTGCCACTTACACTGGTTTTAATAGCAATCATGCAGTTCAACCCTTGATATGATAACAAAATATTTTGTGCAGTTGTCTCATGATTTTGACTATGCAGTGCGTTTTCCAGACCACTGGGCAAAGGCCAGTACATTTTAAGTTATAGATTCTCCCTTACATGCAGTTAAGTTTTAACAATGCACACTGAAATTAATTACCATCAAAGCATCAATTTATTCACATTAAAGCCCTTATTAACAATACATTCCCATATAAACTAGGAATTTCCTTCTTGCCATTAAATTTCACGTTACTGGTATCCTTTTATATTTTTCCTTAAACGATGTGGAACACATAGTCTTAATGGGACTATAATTAGCCATTGAATTTAGTTGTATATACTAAGAATGAATATTTTCCACCAGTTTATAACCCTCTATAGTTTGACCAACACAGAAATCTTTTTTGCTTGAGAAAATGAAAACAACTGGCTTTTTAAAGGCACCTTGTATGTCTTTCTGTAAGTGACAGATTTACATCTTAAAGCAATTCATTATTCATATGACGTTTAAGCATGAGAATCATTCTATTAAAGTCATTACCTAAATTAGCCCTTGCTCAAGAGTTTGCCTGAATGTCATTTTCATTAGGAGAGCATTGCATACAGGAGATAGGTGACAGACATAGTTTGCCGTCTCACTAGCCTCTCAATTCTTCCTCCTCTCTGCACCTAAGGACAGGGCTTTGAGTTGGCCCATGGATGTCTGAAAAATCTGACATTGCCTGTGTGTACTAAGTGCCAACACACATGAAGTGAGGTTACTCTCCTGGCTGGCATCAGTTCTATCAGACAGGGAGATCATGCGAATGAACCTACTTTTTCTTTTTACATGTGAAACTCCTGAAATTCACACATTTCTGGCAAACTAAATACTGGTAGGTGTTCCAGAATAAATCTCTTATACACTTATCAGTACCTGAATATTCAGAATAATATTCTGGTCTCCTTAGAAATCATAGGAGATAGGCTAATGGCTTCAAAAGGGCTAGGATCTCACCTGTACTACTCCCCATTCCGTTCAAATAGAAATACTTCTATATTTCAATATTTAATATATTGAAAATAGGTTTCAGTACTAGTATATTAAAATTAAAATCAGTCTAACATTTTAGTCCTCTCTGTAGAAGAAATTAATTTAAAAAATAAGAAAAGTGTGAGTTTCCGCTTTTTTATACATAATTTTATATCAGTGGGAATATTAAAAATAGGTTTTCTCATATTTGCGGATGCCCTGTGAGCATGTGCTCCCCATGAGAATCTATAGTAGGTATGGATATTTGTGGATACATTTTTCTCTGAGATCCTACTCCTGAAGTTTTAATACATTACCAAAAATACTTTTCCCCTTAAATTTGCCTTCAAGCTCCAGATGTCATGTGTGCCTATTGGCAAGCATTTCCTTTGTTATGCCCACCAACTGTAACAGGCTTATTTGTGGATTAGCTGTGTCTCAGCTGTAAAATTAATTCAGGAGCATAGCCTGCTGTTCCAAACGAAACCGTAACAGAAGGAAATGTTGTTTCCATGAGTTTGTCTTTTAAAGATTCGTATAATTGGTTAATGCTGTTTTGTCTTTTTGTTTTTTGGAGACAATTAATCAATACTTTTTCATGTGTAACTTTTATTTTCTATTTTCAGTACACTGCAATATACAAACAGTAAAGTCAGATGATCGTGTCCTCTAGTATGCAAGGAACCAGAGAGCCCTAATTAACTGATCTTATTGTATAGCAGATTTAGCAATTAATTTTGAGTCACACAGCCATGAACCCAAGACTTCAGTTTTCAGCTTTCTGGATTCTTAAAAATTTAAATCAGTTTTTGCAGAATAAATGTATATTTTCACTTTTTTTGCCATTCTCAGTAAAACAGAAGGCAGATGACTCAGTGCCTAAAGCCCTGCTTTGGCACTCAGGTGCTGCAGGCTCGGTTTTTCAGCCAGCCTTTCTGCCTGAATGTGCAAAAACACCACAAATGCGGGGAGAGAGTTGAGACTTCCTTTATGGATGTTTTCTTAATGCACCAGATATAATTTTTTGGACACACCGAGCCTGTCCTCAGTTTTTGTCAGGTATTGCTCTTAGCTGGAAATAAAAAGCTCCCTGCCAAAAGCAGCGAGGAGCCTTTCGGCTGTACCAGGCTGCGTAGGCACCTAGAGCCCATTTCAGTGCGAAACCCAGGAGATGAGTTTAAAGCACTTTGGCCTTGCACAGTTGAACAATTTGGTGCTCTGTGGACACCACCAGGCTGAAGCAATGTGCTGTGGCTGCAGTCTTGATGGCCTGTCCTGTCTGGAAGGAAATGCTGCAAGTCAGCCTGTGTGCACAAAGAGCTTTGCCCTCAGCCTGCTCAGCTGCACAACACAACTTGGTGACAGAGAGCTAATGCTTTCCTCCAGCTGAAGCAGTGGAAAGCTAAGCTTTGAACACAAACAGGACTGACTGTTACCAGAGATAATTTAGTGCTGAATTATAGCAGCTCAAGGCTTTAAATGGCTAAAGATTACCGCCGGGTAAATTGCTTCCCTCCTTTTCCTTCTGCCAGTGCTCAAGCCTGTTCCTCACGCAAGTTTTCAGGAAAGTAGAGGACAAGTGCTTTGCAAAGGGAAGTGGCTGCACTGTGAAGGTTCTTTCTGTCTCTTTGTTACGACAGGGATCATTTTTGCATACATGAAAAGCAAAATGGATGATACTTGCCTTTAGAGGCACTTCCCCAATTATTAAGAAAGTTTTCCTTTGCCCAGCTAACAAGTTTCGTATTTTTTCCTATGGTTCTTCCTCCATGTGTCATATAGCTTTTATTAGGGCAGAGGGCTGGAACCAGCACACTCCTGGAGTGAACCTCACCATCTAACCACTTTCTGTTGTGATGTGAAGGCCCTTTTAGTACACTGGGTCTTTGTCTTAAGCCAAAAGCTACCATTTTTGGAAAAGTTGCTCTCGCTTTTGACCAACCCAGCCTGATGACCTTTACGTCTGCATAGCCTTGAGCAGTAATCTCCATTAAGAATAGTCCACATTGCTTTTCCCTGCTATTCTGTGAAAAGAAAAAACCACTGAGTAACCGCTCTATGCCTTCTTTAACTGTTGCTGCAAATAATCACTTGAAAGAAAACAGGTGAACCTATAGATTGCCCTCCAGAACCAGCTCAAATAAAGTACAGAATTGCAGAAGGCTACATGGGAAAGAAGGGACTGTCTAATGTATGTGTAGTGGGGCATATCCACCTGATGGAGCTTGGGAGATGGAGGATAATTATATCAAGGGACAGGGGATACTCAAAGCTCTTCATGCTTCATGAGGTATGAATTGAGGGAGGAAACACAGTGGAGTGGAGGAAAAGGATAAGAGGGACTTCCAGGACAACACAAAGGAGTGCAATGAACTGCAGTGTTTAGTTTCTTATAAAAGATAACAAAAAGGTGAATGGCTGTCCAGTTGATAATTTAATGGAAGCTAGCAACTTCATGAAAAAATCTTAATGGTAAAGCCAAAGTATGAGCTAAACTTCCTCCCTGCCCTTGCTATTTTTTTGCCATCTTGCAATTTCCTCTTAGACAGCATTTTTTTCAATCTCCTCATGTTCAACCAGGGTATATTTAACATTGTGAGTTAATAAAATGACATAGTCTTAGTCTAGTTCAAATTCCTGATACTCAAGTGAACCCCAGTCCCTTGGGCTACAGCAATTGCATAATGATCATTGACAACAGGGTCAAGGTAATTTAACAACAGCACAGGGTACTCCGAGGTGAGTTATTAGAACCAGGAATCTTTTCAGGTGCTCATTAAGTATAAGTAACAATAATTTTGGCAATTATACATGTAGCTCAAGAGACTTGACTGGGTCTCACTTGCACAGGAGGAAGATGAAAAGTCCTAAAGCTTTCACACAAATGCATTTGCACACACTTTATGTAATATAAACCAGTGAAAACGGATTTATACTCTACACTCTCCCTCAAGCCCTGACCCAAGTCTTTAAACTACTTTTTAGAAAAACAAAAGCTTCACCTTTTCTGACTGTCATTCACAAAACGGGAAACTCTTGCCTATGATAAAGGCCTGAACCTCTGCTCTCAGTATGTGGACTCTGGTGACACAGCTATGTCTGCCGGGAGAGGAGAGAAATGCTACGTCTGTCTACAGTGCTCTGACTGGGTGGTGTTGGACTAAACCCCAGACTTCTGTCAGCTGGCCAGTAAAATAATGCCACTGCCTTTGCATATTGCACAGTGTAAGGCTTAGCTGCTTCTGCATCTTCAGAGGTAGAAGAACTAAATGGGTGAAAATCTCTGTTTTTCTGCAAGTGTTGCATCTTCCCAACGCAACTCTGCGGATACAGCTAAATCACAAGCATCTCTGTAACAGAGGTGTAAAATGGCTCAAATGAGAGAAATCTGAACGTGTTGAAGGATCTCATGTATATGTCAGAATTTCACTCATGGCCTTAGTTTTGACTATGTGTAGGTGGAAAGAAGAATACATGTTGTAGGCTTCTACAGTTATTAGATCAAGCTTTAAATTACACTAACATGTAATGTACAGTAACATGGGTTCCTCTTCCACAAAAGAATGAAGCTTTTTTTCTGACAATCTGTCATGATTATTTCTTGAAATAATTATTGTCTCCATAGTGATGGGTTTTGTAAACTCAACATGCAGTATTTCTGACATACGTTCCGTGTCAGAAATAGCTCTCAGAATAGCTGAGACTGAAGTGTCCAGGGTATACTGATTTTGCTGCCAACATTAAATTGACAAAGGGCGACAAATAAAAATGTAAAACTACGCAACAATTCTGCAATCTTTCATTGTGAAAATATGCGATCCATCTCTTATATTCCTGTTTAGCTTCTGATAACTGCTGCTAGGAGGATAATTTAACCCCAGGATATTTTTCCAGTAAGATTATGAAAGGTGTATCAAAGAGAAGCTATGACTTTAAAGAGTAATTTAAGACAGGTTGGATGACTTCAAACTGCATTAGGATGAGCCATTCAGGTTAGGACAAAGGCTCTGTATTTCCTCACTGAAAGGCTGGGAGACAAAAGCACTTCACCGTATCTGAAGGACTCATTTTACTTCTTTGCATTCAGACTTTCTATGTCCTCTTTGCAAACAGCATGAGAAATACTTTTATGTAACAGAATCTCATTTCTATAACTCTTCCAGTTACAACCCTTAAATTTTTCAGTGGATCAACTAAGAGAATTTCATGCAGAACTGGGCATGGTCTATTCCTGGCCAGTCTGTTTTCTAGCATATGCAGCCAAAATTATAATGTGGGTTTTAAGATCAACCCCAGCTCCCGCTTTGACCTGCTCAAAGAACCGTTCCAGAAGGCATGGCGATACCTCCCTCTAGAAAGCCTGAGTCCCACATCAAGAAGGAAAAATTAAGAATGCATCTTTCAGAGGTGCAGCAGAATTATACATTACTGTCATGCTGTTTTAGAAACTGTGGCACTTACCAACCACATCCACCAGAGGAAACTCACAGAACTGAAGAAAAACAGAAACATCATACTCCATTTTTCAATCACTAGAATTAACTTTTAACACTGTGCACATAGTCTGGGAGAACTCTGTGTCCAACAACATTTTAAATGGAAATTCTTGAAATGAAGATTTAGCTGCATGCATGGATTGCATTGCACCTGTCCTGTTTGAGACAAATCTATCAGTGATATCTACCTATCTACCAATGATACCTATAGGTGCTCTCAAAGGTAACTTTGTACTAATTTCTATTATGAAAATAATGATTAAACTGCAAGGTTTTAGTTTCCACATAAAATATGATTAGATTAGGAGTTCACCTTTCCCTACTGCAAAAGTATTTGCGCCTTCCCTTTCCTTTGTCTTGTATCAACAATATCCCGTTAACATTATAATTCATTAAATTATATATATATA
>VWPU01016437.1:16771-27443 GCA_013398955.1 Callaeas wilsoni | reverse complement strand
GGTTCATTCACCACAACACTCAGTCCTTCAGCCGTTTTGATATCTGTTACTCATTGATTCTTTACGAGAGGACTGGGGCAACTCCTCAGCCTTTCTCTTGTTGTAACAGATGCTCAGCTGTTCAGGACACAGCTCCCCTGAGTGAAGGGCAGTAACTCTTTGCAGCTGAGCACCGGGCCCACTTTGTAAGGAAAACGTTCCCGGTTCCTCTAAGAGCCAGCCTTCAGACCGAGAAGTCTTTTTCCTATGTAGTGTGTAAGAAATTAGGTTCTGGTGGGCACTGTGTGACTACAGCAGTGCAGTCTGAAGGGCCACACGTCCTCCTTCACCCTCAAACCCGACCTGTCCCGCAGTCCCCTGTCACTCCAACACAGCCAGGCACCCAAGGCTCCACCACAGACCCTCCTTAGGACGATTCCAGCAACAAACATAGGCAGGTTTGGCCTTTTCACTCATAGTGACATGTTATTGATGCTCCTAACTGCTGAATTAAAAATGGAAAGGGAATGTGTTTTCTTCCACCTGTGGAGTTGCTCTCCAAAAAATGACCATCTCTTTTATGGAAGTGTGTGCTTTTCATAGAGTCGCTGGTTCAGACAGAAAAGTTGTTCGTGAATTTGTCTTAAGTAGTTAAAAGGCAAGATATATAAAAACAAGGCACCAGATCTAACCAGAAGTGGATAAATAAGAAAAGAATCCAATAAGAAAGTTAATGACTCTCACTCTCTAAAGACAAGGATATGGTTGAGGTGGGTTTTTTATTCATCTGAGATTTTGCAGAAGCTTATCCAATCATTACATTTCTAATGGTAGCAAAATGCATTTTAATTGTTATTTTTTACTCTTTATTTGTATTTTCAGAGTGCCTAAAAGTATTTTAATATAACCTATAAACTTTTTACAATAGACCAGGAAAATAAAGGCACGTAATGGAGTTTGAAAGAAGAAATACTAAAATATTAATTCATCATTATCAGTTTTGCCCACCACACTTTGTAACACTCCTCAGCCCATTTACAGGTACATCACAAGCCTAGAAAGATTTTGAAACCAGAATTTAAAATTTAAAATCCAGACTTCAAATGAAACAACTGCAGCTGCACTTTGTATCCACACCTTTCTAATTTACTTTGGTTAGTCCTGCTCCTAAAGGTAATCCACTGAAATCAGAGGGAGCACTGGCCCAAACCTGTTGCCTGAAAATAACAAAACCAAAATGTAGCATTTATTCTCTACTTAGTGATCAAACTTTCCCCTCCCAATTTCTTACAGAGCAACGTAATTTCCGATGCAAAAAAAATGTCATTTTTTCAACCAAAGTGTTGAGTTCTGGAAAGATTTTACTGTTAAAGAAAAAGCTCTGCCAAATTGTTTTGGCTGACAGCTAGGGGTAAGGAAAACCAGGCTGGGGAATTTTTTTGCAGGACTCCGACAATATTTTTAAATTCCTGCCGTTTTCTGATAATCACAGTGAAAACTTCCACCACTTCCAGCAATCATGTTGCTAAGAGTGTTATATAATTCCTACGAGCATTCCTTGGGAAAACTCCCAGTGGGAGTCAGGGATGCCCTGGGTGTTCAGGATCACCCATCACCACGGTACGAACGTGCCATGGCTGGTGCTGCACCCAGAGCCCCCCTTTTTCCTGGGTTATATTGGGATAAAGTCATTCCAGTAGGTTTTCCTAGGTCCACAAGCCACTTAGGTAGCACTAAACATGGGCTCCATCAGAAACATTCATGGAATGGGGAATAATTATTAAAAACCTTCTCCACTTGTATACTGCTGTTTGCATTAGACAAGGTACAAATCTGCCCAGAAGTATCAAAATAAGAGGTGATAGATGATGGAGATAAAAGCAAATGAGGGCCTTAACCTCTGAATGGGGCTCCTAATGCTGCCTCGCCCTTGCCAAAGTCCAAGTCTTAATAATCACATGGCTGTGATTTATTATCCGTGTATGGCCACATTCTGAAAGAAGTCCCAGGGGGTCTGTAAATTGCAGATGTAACCACAGATTAATGCTCATAATCCCTGGTAAAAACTCTGCAATAACACTGCTATAGCCTAAAGAAATTCTCCCACTAATATTCCTAATCCTTTCCCATTGGACTTTATGATCCTTCTGTGATTTTCAGGCAGTCCAGCAGTGACTAAACAATATTTATGATTTAATTCTGCTGGTTTTTATTTCCAGACTAAAGGACTTTAAAAAATTTATTTTAAGTTACACCCACACACATAAATGCTCCCTCCTATAAATCCAGGAAATGACCAAAAGAAAAAAATGATAAGAAACAAGAAGATGTTCCATGTCCTTTATTGCCTCTCCTACCACTGCTCAGCCATTTGGGAACTTGTATTTCTCGCCAGGCACTGGGAAACGCACCTGGGAGCATTAGGGACCTTCCACTGCTCCTGCTGTAGCACCACACCTTCACCTCCAAACTCACAAACAGCAGGACAAACAGAAGGAAGAGCCTTCTATTTTTTTCCCCTTTTATTACATCATGCTTAGTCCTATTCTTTCTTCTTAGACTGAAAAGCTGCCAGTTTTCAAGTGTCCCTCATTAACTTTTAAAACTTAAGCTCTGCTAAAGTAGAGTTATTAGTTTTTTCCTGGCACTGCCTGAAATTGCAGTACCCACATAAGAGCACTAAATCCTAATAGCTACTCAAGGCAAACCAGGAAACAGTGCTTAGTGCGAGACGTGATATTAAATATTTGTACACAATGGGTTCTAACAGGCAGGAATTGGAGCTGGAGGTGATTATAGGTGCTTTTGGAAAGACAGTGATCCAGCTGTTTCAAAAGAAAATGACCTTTAAAAGTCAAAGTATAAGAAAAGATATAGTAAATAAATAACATTTCTGTTATTTTCAGACACGCAGATAGCTTATACAGATACACAGAATAAGTTTCATTCTAGAGAGAGGCTGAATTAAGGGGATTAGAGGAAGGAGGGCTGGTAAGCACAGGGTTGAATATATCTTTAAGGTGAACACTAAATAGCAACATAAACATGAACAGGATGCCACAAGCCAGATTCTGTTCCTCCACAAATCACTCAAGGGCTCAGCAACACCATCAGTTTGACATCTGTAACTCTCCTACTCTATCAGGAACCTGGGATTTAATTAATAATTGTCTAGAGGAATCAGATTGAAAGATGCCAAGTCAAATGTATTTAAATCTCTTTTTGACAGAATGTAAGACCAAAAGATTCTAAACAATTTCTGCTGATTTGCTCTTCCTTTTATAGTGGAATTACTGCCACCAAAGTTCAGATATCAAACTTTGTGACATCTACCGATCTGCAGTTTCAGTGTAACAAGAACAGTATGAAATTTAGTAAGCAGCTTGTTTTGAAGGAGTCTAAATGCAATAACACAGGAAGTAAGCAGCACAAACCAGCAGAAAAAGCCCTGTTTTCAAATGAAAGGTCTTGTCATCAGCTTTTTAAGAAGCTGAACCTCATTAGAGTCAACCATCTCTACCTCCTTGTGCTTGAAAAGGCCAATATGTGGACACATCTCTCCAATAACTACTGTGCTGGTCTTGAAAACAATTCTGTGCTTCTCTTCAGTTAGACGGTGCTTGTTAAAAGGTGCAGCCAAGGAACGGCCATGCTGAAAGGTTCTCACCCACCTTCCACCCAGTCATGTGGAATATCACCAAGACAGACTTGCAAAGGATGTATTAAAACCAATCTATTATAAGTGTAAAGTCCAGGAATTTCTGATGCTGCTGGATGAAGCCACAGAAATAATTCAGTAGTAATAAGACTTTGAACCTTCCTACATGTACTGAACCTGACAGAAAATGAACTTCAGCACCTGACTTCTGCTTTCAAAAAAGTAATGTATCTTTTTCCTTCCTTTCCTCTTGAAATTGATTCTCTTTCCTTCCTTTATGTAAACTGGTAAACTGCCAAAATCCCCAGACTGGATTCCTGGATCAATATTCTATAACCAGTTCCCTGGCAGTGACATCCTTAAGGAGAAGGATCTTTCACTCCTTTCACAGTGCTTTCATTTCAAATATCCTCAAGCCTGCAGCAGACACCTTCTGACTAAGTCAGCCAGATCCAAGCACATTCTCCTGAGATGAAGGCTGTACTTAAGTTCAGGAGAACACTGGGGATGTTTAAGAAAATAAAAGTTAAGCTGAATGTCTCAAAATACCTCCTTCTACACCTGCATTTCACACTTCTCCCTGTGACACCTGCTATGTAAAAGAGGGAAGAAGATTCATGAGCACACAGACAGAAGCTTGGAGTTGCAAGAAAATACAGGATATTCTTGGAAAATTACCTCGGGTTTAGTTGTGTGGCACAGTCAGAGGCAGCACGAAGCCAGATGATAAGCTGCCCTTTCAAACACTGTCTGTGATGTGCAAAGAGATCCCAAACAAGCCCAGAACTTGCTGCCCCGTGCTTAAAGTTTCACACTTACATGCACACACACACAAGTTTTATGTACAGATTTTTATTTCTGGAAAGTTGCTGGAGAAGCCAAGTGCCTGATGGGGTGTGCTGGCAGACTGTGACCCACAGGATCATCAGGCTCGGAAGGAATCCCAGATGGGTCAACCCAATCCATCATCCTCCTTCAGAGCAGGAGGGAGCTCAGCATCCCTAAACTCTCCCCAAAAGATGGGTGTCAAGCTTAGCTTGGAATCTCTCACCTGCTGGGGCCAGTCACCTCCCCTGGAACCTCACTGCACTGACCCTTCTCAGATGGTTTTTCCTAAGCCTTCTCTGGCCTTATTGCCTAATCAAAATAATTGGTCCCTGTCCTTTCCCTACCAGTACTTAAACATGTTTGCAGACACTCAGAGTTTTCTTTCGGTCTAGACTGAACACGAGCCTTGAGTTTTCCACAGAGATCCAAAAGGTTGATGCTCTCCCTGGGGCTGAGAGCGGGGCCTGGCCACGGCAGGTAACAGCTGCTGGGAGGACTCAGCCATCAACACAACCCTGCCACTCACACAAACAGCTTCAAACATTCCTCACTTTCACCACGTTAGGGGGAGATTTCAGTTTCTCCAGACCCACAACCATAACTTATTTATTGCTTCTTTGCCTTTTAAAGCTGTCTGCCCTTAAGAGAAGTACATTTGATTCTGCTGTAATATGTGGGTTAGAATGTGCATCCATACTTACAAGGAGCTTGAACAAAGAGAAAACCTTCAGACCTACTAAAGGACCTGAAAGATCCTGATCTATTCAGTTTGTCAATGAAAAAAAAAGTAAAAAATTTGAATGCAGTCTTTCAGAATTACTTTATAAGGAGAGAGTAAGTCATCCTGAACTTAGCAAAGGTATAACAAGAGCAAGTGCTCAAGTCCCTACATTCAAACTAGAAATGAGATGGAAATTTTTCACAGACAGGTTACCAAGGAATGTGTCAAGGTCTCAATCACACCAGGTTCTTCAGTCTAGACCAAGGTCCTTCTAAAAGAGGCCACTTCAACCACATGTGTAATATTAAGGACTGTTTATGCACAAGAGATCATAATATTAATTTCTGGGAATCAAGTCCCTGTTATACAATTTGCAGGTTTTCTTATGGGAAATCAGCTACAGAATATTTTAAGACAGACTAGACTGCTGAGCTGTGAATTAACTTAGAAGAAAACACCAAACTGCAATTCTATAAAATTTTATGAAAGGTACTGCAATCTTTTCTTCTCCCATTGGTAACTGAATATCCTGCAGTTCTGGTAGGCAGACAGAAAAGGGAGGAGAGGAAATGGCTTTCTAAGTAAAATGTAGCCTGAAACAAAAAAACCCCATGGCATATTTAGAAACTTTTCCCAGATCTTTTTGCTCCCCTTTTCTCCCCTAATTTTTCTGTACTCCTTGAGGAAGACCTGCTGGAACATCTGTTATTACCCTTTCCCTATGAGCACAGAAATAATGCACTAATTAGAACTATCGTCTGATTAAGCACAAGAGCTCCCACTTCGCTTCTGTTGTTTTGTCTCACTTGGTTTCTTCTCCCCTTCTCCCATCCCATCCCATCCCATCCCATCCCATCCCATCCCATCCCATCCCATCCCATCCCCCCTGTAGTTTTCCTCTCTCAATGTCTACTTTTTGGTTTTAGGGGTTATTGGTTGGCAATTACACATTTCTGTTATTAGAAGGGTTTTCCCAATTTTTGAATGAACACTTCAGGCAATGGAATTCTTTCCTTTACCTTATTAACGTCAAGTACTACAGTTGCTGTGGTGACCACAAGGTAAATTAAATCAGGTATTTTTGGGACCTAAAAGTGGGCTATAGTCTAAGTACCTGTTAGCAATGGAGGGCAATAAATAAATAAATAATGCCCCACAGCTGGAGTAATTTACAAAACATAAGAGGGGAAAATTGGCCTTGGCTATTAGAAATCAGAGCATTAAAAGGGTGTCACGCAGCACAAGGTTAAGGCCTATTAAAACACTGTAATTTCACAGCCTTTAATGTTATCAGTATTTTCCACTTGACGCTGCCAGATAATAACTAAGAGTGGACAGCAAACATCCTGCCCTTACTGTCAGGGTGTGTGCAGAGAACATCCCCCAGCCTGGACACAAAGAGCCATTCCCTGCACGCCAGGAAGGACCAAGTGACGACACCTCCGTGCTGAGGTGCCTCTTGCCATGTGCACACAGGTTCTGGGAGTGCTCCCTCTGCTCGGCAGCCAGACACGGGGCAGACCCCAGAAACTGCCTCAGTTTGTCTCCACGAGCCTCGTTGAGCAGAGAACAGCAGGATGGATTTCAAAGTTAAACAAGAATCCATAGGGCGACATCTGGCAGTTGGGATTACCTTTTCTCCTTGAAAAGACCTTGCATTTATCCTTCTCTTTAACTGAAGGTTGGCTTTGGGCTCCTGTTTAGCTCACACAACGCTCCATCAGTAAGGAATAATTTCGATGGACGTTTTCCTCCACAAGCTCAGAGAGCAGAGGTGCAGCAGACACCCCAACAGCCAGGGTAGCTGAGCAGCATCCTCTGCAGCAGCCCTCTGACAAGCCAGAAAAAACCAACAGCTTCAGGTTTTAAGGGGTTATTCCTAGTGCTGGACAGTAACTTCAGCAGCCCTTGTGCTCAGAGCTGTAGGACAGCAAAGCACCATGTGCAGAGTCATTGTCATGGCACACCACAATGTAAGAGACACTGAGCCACTAGAGAGTGTCCAAAGGAGGCCACGAGGATGGGGAAGGGTCTGGAGGGGCCTTATGAGGAACATCTGAAGGCACTTGGTTTGTTCAGCTTAGAAAAGAGGAGCGAGACTGAGGGGAGACCTCACTGCACTCTTCAACATCCTCACCAGGGGAAGCAGAGGGGCAGGTACTGATGTCTTCACTCATGGGCAGTGACAGGACTCCAGGAATCAGCATGAAGGAGAGGTTTAGGTCGGATTTTGGGAAAGGTTCCTTCCCCAGAGGGTGCTGGGCACTGCCCAGGCTCCCCAGGGAATGGGCACAGCCCCGAGGCTGCCAGAGCTCCAGGAGCGCTTGGACAGCGCTGCCAGGGACACACGGGGTGGGATTGTTGGGGTGTAGGGTCAGGAGGTGGACTGGATGATCCTAATGGGTCTCTCCCAACTCAGGATATTTTATGACTCTAGGATAGAGTCAACACTCTGCAGAAGACCCAGCCAGTCTTACTTACCCTGCCTCAGCCACACTTGCTGGGGCTGATATTCAGTTTTGTTCAAGATTTCTGGTCTCAGGGATCCCCTGTTCCTGGGACCTCCACACATCAGGTGGAGCTCCTGCAGGACCTGAGCACTTTATTCTCCTCCACAGCCCCTTCCTGCTGGATTGCAAGACTGTGGTGCAGTTTAGGTAAAGAATCAGTGAAACTTCTCCCATTATTGACATCAGGAAATAAAAATAGAGCAGCACTTCCCAAAGGAAGCGGGATACGTAAAGAAATCGATGAAAAGTTTTTCTACCTTTACAAAAATTTTGCTTCTCTTTCCTCACAGTTCTGTGAATCACTTAAACTCTGTCATGCCATAGAAGATGGAAATATTTATCATGGGAAAACTGAGATAGTTGTTGAACAATATCAAGGACTAAAAAGGAGAAAAATATAAATAATGAGCCTGTGCTTTAAGCACCAGGCAATGCTGCATCTGTATTGCACGGATGAAGCTGCTGCAGCACTGGACAGGGAGGGGCTGTTCCTCGGCAGGGAAAGGCAGCAGAGGGTGTAATGCTCAGGAACTCCACTATCCCTTGCCCAGCACAACACCATAGTTAAGAAAAAAAAAAAAAAGATGGAAAAACAAGGCAAGAAAAGATGATCTTGGCTGAGCACATAAAGGGTATCTTGAATAAGTGATATTTAAGTCATGTTCTTGTTTATTCTCTTAAACATGCTTGTGGTGAGCAATCATTCACCTGCTATAAATTACAAGCAATTGATAAGTCTCCATTTATGAGTCTCCAGTCAACAGCACTCATACTGAAAAAACCAAAAAAACAAAAGCAAAAGCAAAGCCATCCAGAACCAACAGCATTTTTCCAGCACTAGACTACATAGAAAAGTTTCCAAAGCAGATATGTAGCAGATTTCTTTACAATTTAGTGGCTCAAAAGAGTCCCAAAGGGTCAGGCAAATTTCAGTCTCCAACCAGTCTGTTGTAGTTCTTTGCTAGATCTAAGTTTAATACAAAAAAAAGAGATTAATCTGTATGCTCGAAGCCTGTTCTTTTTAATCTTAATGAGTTATGATTTTATACAGTGTAGAACCTTATCCAGAATAGCTTTAAAAATTGAAAGGAATAAGATCAGAGAATATGAAGTGGGGCTTTATCCAACATATGACTTGATGTTTCCAACAAGTATTCCGTGCTAAGAAGGGGAAAGTGAGCCATTAAAAAAAAAAGTATTTTCATAGGAGATCTTCACAAATGTTACCTCTGCTGACCTTTAGATAAAGGTAAAAAGGTTAATGCAATAGTTTGGAAATTATTAGTCTGAAAAAGGACCAATGACCTTCTCAGGGTTGTTCCCAGATTTCTCAGCATAGCTTCTAATTCCTGGGAGATCATTTGAGCCGTGCAGAGACCTTACTTAGTCAGGGTCAAAATATTTTTCTGCCTTTGTAGTGGCTCTCTGAATCTATAAAATGCGGAGTTTCCTTTTGTTCCACCTCCACCCCTAGCTGGGGAGGGTGCCAGTGTGGGCTTTCATTCATGGGGCTGGAGCTTTTCCGACCCTACGCTGTACCGGAAAGAACAACAGTTGGGACTGAGTTCTCCCTAACACGTCCTCTCACTTCTCAGGGTTTGTCCATTCAACCATCTGCTCCCTCGGTGCATCAAACAATGCAAATTCACTTCATCCATTTACATCATTGCTCAGTTTGGCCAGGAGTTAGGAAACTCCTGATTTAAATCATGGCAGTATTGATAAGGGAGACCAGAACGAGGAGTGCAGAAGAAATCCAGAGTTCTGGTTTCTTTCCCAGCTCCTTCAGTAACCTGAAGTCCAGCTTGAGCAAACAACTAGATTTATTTATGCCACGATTTGCTTTTAAGTTGATGTTGAAAAGTAAGATAGCTCTGGGATGGATGCAAGTCTCAGACACTTTTACAAAAACCCTTTTAGAAGCTGGACGAGGCAATGCCAACTGCAAAGAAACATGGAATGACACCTGAATGGGGGAAAGTTCAAAGCAGGACCTTCAGTAAGGGCCACAATACTATTTGGAAGCAGAAATTCCTCACAATTTCAGGCCCTTATTTTTTCAGATCCAGATTCTCCTCAACCCAAGTTCTGTCAATTTGTCATTCTGCAAAACACACGAATATGAACCCGAAGAGAGATGTCAGTTTTGATGCACCGTGAAACTCTGTCACTTAATCCTTCAGTCCATCTGTCCAGCCGTAGAAACAGAAATTTCCTTTAACATACAGACTAGTGCAAAGCAGTATCATATACACAGTGTCCTCTGTGCAGACAGAAAAGCTGACACGACCTGCACAATCTCCTGTGAAAGGAGGGGCTGTGAACATTTCTTTTTCGCAGTCTCATGACAGCAGAACTGGTTCCTGGTCTCTACCACACAATGGTGGTGCCAGTAACCCCGCAAAGCCACGGGCTGCCATCAGCATTTTAAAAGCTTTTTCTGTTCATGCTGTTCTTTCCCCAGGAGCGAGAGGAAGGCTGAGGGCAGGATTCAGCCCCAGTGCTCTGCCAGCCGTGCCCAGGGAAACCCAGGAATCCCCACCGGGGCAAGCAGGACTGTCTGGAAATGGGACACACCAAGAATGGTGACATAGACACTGTCTAGAAATGAGACACACCAATAATGGTGACATAGACACCGTCTAGAAATGAGACACACCAATAATGGTGACATACACATGGTCTAGAAATGAGACACACTAATAATGGTGACATAGACACCATCTAGAAATGAGACACACCAATAATGGTGACAGACACTGCCTAGAAATGAGACATACCAATAATGGTGGCATAGACACCATCTAGAAAAGGGACACACCAATAATGGTGACATAGACACCGTCTAGAAATGAGACATACCAATAATGGTGGCATAGACACCATCTAGAAAAGGGACACACAAATAATGGGGAGATAGACACGGTCTAGAAATGGGACACACCAAGAATGGTGACATTGACACCGGCTAGAAAT
>VWPU01016437.1:0-16738 GCA_013398955.1 Callaeas wilsoni | reverse complement strand
CTAGAAATGAGACACACCAATAATGGTGACATAGACATGGTCTAGAAATGGGGCACACCAATAATGGTGACATAGACACTTCCTAGAAATGAGACACACCAATAATGGTGACAGACACTGTCTAGAAATGGGACACACCAATAATGGTGACATAGACACTTCCTAGAAATGAGACACACCAATAATGGTGACATACACACCGTCTAGAAACGAGACACACCAATAATGGTGACATAGACACTTCCTAGAAATGAGACACACCAATAATAGTGACATGCACACCAACTTCCAGGAGCTCAGATGATTTCTTTGCTCTCCCCTCGCCTGTGTGATTCCCAGTAGTTAATACACAGTTCACTGGTGTAATAGTGCAAACTCTTTTCCATCTGAGCTCTGTTAAAAAGGCAAATGGTATCTCAAGGAGCGAGTTGACCCCATTATCAGAGCCTTTGGGAGTTAAGAGAGCAGCCAGCAGTGGAGCCAGCCAAAATGCCTGAGCTGAGGCCAGCTAAGAAGCCAGCCAGGCAAATCCAAGGCTGCTGGAAAAATACATTCTGGAGCTCGGTGTCTGGGACCCCGAGCTACTATGCACACCCTGCTTCAGTGGATATGGGTGTTGGCTTGAACAGAGCAGCACAGAAGAGAGGGTGAAGAGGAAAAGCAAATTAGGCTGGAGTTACATAAAAGGCCTATTGACTTTTTAATGACTTTGTTACTTGGAAGTAGCAGGTATATTTACCAGAATATAATCTCCTCTTTTACAGTAAAAGGCTTTTAAAGGGAAAAGATATGTAAAAGGGGATCTTGCAATATACCCTTACAGAAGTGTAGAGGGCTAGAACAGGCAGCACAAGAGAAGTGGGATGCACCTGTCTATCCACAGTCTTTCCAAGCTTTGGAAACTGTGTTTCCCAGTCACTGTTGAGCATAATTGCTCTTTAAAGCCAGCAGAGAGGTCTTCACCACCAAAACCAGTAAAAAGCAAGAAGATTTATTAGGTTCACAAATTCTTATTCACTCACTTCCAGATCTTTATTTCAATAATAAAGAAAATTATGTATGATTTTTAAAATGCAGTGTAGATGACAGGACACAAGATAACTCAGAGACACAGGGTCTGTCCTCGCACTAATTCTGGGACTGAACTGCACTCTGAGGGACTTCTGTTGGTGGGATCCCTGCTTTTAGCTTAGCCAAACACCAGGATGGTGTCATGGCAATGTCCACATCTGTGGCCACTGTGGAAGAAGTTGATATCCAACTACAATCAGTGGATCAATCGCTTTTCTTGCCGTACTGAAGTGCTGACCTGTGCTAAGAAGATAAGAGCACCTACTGCACAGAGCCTGGCAACCCCTAAGAAATTACTGATGGAATTAAAAAGGCACAGTCCTAGATTACAGTAAAACTATCTCTAAAAACACTGCTCTGTTTTCACCTCTGCCATCAGGTCTCAGCTCATCACTGGAAAGCTGTATTTCCATGAAATGATTAAAGTCTTGAAAAATGTTTGTTCCAGGGATCTCTGCTCCCTTTTCTGGGGAAGCATTTTGCTGAAGGACTATGTAAGAGGAAAAAAACCTATGCCCACAGCAGCTACAAAAATGAAAATGCCATAAGAATCTTGGGAAACTGAAAACTAGGTGGAAATATCTGATTCAGCTTGGGACTAAGCCACAGTGTTAAGTCCATGGCCACTTTTTAGAGCATATAGCTTTTCACTCCTGTGCCATCTGAAGCTCCAGGCGTGACACCTGTCCAAGAGCTCAGGCTGAGGTTTGGACTCGGCTCCTGGCCTAAGGGAACAGAAGATGATTAAGACACAAGACAGAAGGCCTGCAAGCAGAAAGGAAATAGTCTGAGTTAGAAGCCTACAGCAAAATAGAGGATAAGGTGCTCAGAAATGTTTCCAAAGATTGTCAGTGCTTGCAGTGCTTCAGGTTGGAGTGAATTAGCACAGATCAGGTGAAGGAGACTGCTACACAAAATATCCTGTAACACAAAACTTTCCTGCTGTCAGAAATGCTCTTTTTAATCATTAGTACTTTAGCAAGAAAACACATGTGCACATACACACAAGTTTAACGTTTCTCTGCAAGTCTGATCTCTTGTACTTTAGACCAAATAGAAAACACAGAGCAGGCCAAATTCTGACCAGAATCTGCAGCAAGGTTCAGCTGATCTGTGGTGTTGAAAGCCCATTGCTGCTTAAAACAAGTATTTTACAAGGCAGTGAAATAAACTTTAGATAAACACAGGCAACTGTTGCTTTGGCATCGAGGAGACTGACACACTTCAGAAATATTACTCCTGTTTTCTGCTCCCAAGACCAAGGAGAGAACATCACTGTGCAGAGGACACTGAGACTCCTGGCAGGGGAATGTTACACAGTCACAAATGTCAGAACAGAGTTACAACAGCCTTGAGTGAGCAGGAAGATGAGAGACCACTGGAGAAATGGCCTTGTGTCAGCAAGAAGTCAGTGAGAGTGTCTGTCATGGGACACTGAATATTGCTGCTTTTCCTGGGGGATGGAGGATTTCCAATAGAAAGGAAACGTGGAGATGTTCCATCCGGCACCTGGTGAAGCACCGTATAGGGCTGGAAGCTGTACAAACCTGGAGGAGTGTCTGGGAACGTGGCGGTGCCATCAGGGAGTGCACCACTGAATTACACACGCAGAACACACTCAGCATTGTTAATATGCATAATATGTTGTTATTATTATGCAAAAATATTGTATTTGCATAATATGTTATTATTATGCAAACACTCAGCATTGTTTGCACGTTTTGCCACTAAAAAGGAAGGGTGTCAGCCCTGCCTCCAATTTCCAAGTTCTTCCTTTATGGTAACACTGGAGAACGGAAGAATCTCCATAAAGATATGGAATGAACTGAAGAAATGGAGCAATTCAAGGTGCAATTAATAACTTGCTTCTGCTGAAGTGACAACCTCTGCCCAAAAGACAGCCAAGAGCCCCAGGTACGATGACTTCAAAACCTTTGAAAAATATTTTCCATTATTTCTTTTGCTAAAGCCTTGAAATTGCCTTTGCAATGGCCCTCGGGGGATTTATGGGAGGTTTCTGTACCTGAGAGCACCCATTTTTAGCTTTGGTAAGAGAACAGATGTTTGGCAGTGAACTTGTGCTTCCCATATTGCCTGTGCCACACTCTCCATGTCAATGTGCATGAGAAGCAAGGCAGAGCACTGGGTTTGCACTTAAACATTAATCACAAGGAAAAAATCAAACCAGCAAATGCTTCAAAACATAGGGCACATTCACTCACATGGAAAATGTGGTTAACTTTTACAGTATTTGCTTCGATAAAATTACGCATTTAAACTAAGAAGGCAAGAAAGAAGGAAGTTAAGCCATTTTTTCAAGTTTGAATCTTCCTCGTGCAATGCCAGAAGTCACAGATGATCACTGCTTGTCTCCCATCTTTTTTATTTAGAGGTTACCATTAACAACAGACAGTTACATCAAGACCTGGATAAGTACTTTTCTGACTTTAAAACCAAACAAAATACACTTGAACGTAGTTCACCTCCATATTACTGTGAGGAACAAAACCCAAGAGGTTTGCCAAGCAGAGTGCTGAGGCAATTGGACAGCAAAAAGGCATTTATCAGCATAACTTTCCAGGCTGATAACTTCAGAGCCAATCTAACACTTTTTTGGTAAAAAATAATCAACTCATATTTACTGATATTATTTGCAATGGAGAATAAATGTAAGGTATTTACTTTTATGACTCTATCATCCATGTACTTAACCATAAACTGTCCCTTTTACTCATTTCATTTTTCTCACTGTGGGTGACCACAAATTTAAAAGCAACAAATTTAAAAGCAACCTTGTCCCACATCATTTGATCTAATAGAATGGACATTTTTTTGTCTTCCACATAAAATTTTCAATTTTGTATCTAATCCTATATATATATATATATACTCATATATGTATATATATATGTATATATATCTGGAACAAACAAACACTCAAAATTTTTCATGGAACCTGTGAGTAATGCGTTTTCCAATCAGTTGTGTATTCTATTAAAGTTGGAACTCCCTAGATCTAGAATGGGCAGACCCAGATCTTTTTAAAAGGACACCTGAAGTTATGCTAAACACACATTTAAGGATAAAAGGGATCAGCCGTTCAATCTGGGCCACAGAAAAGTGACCATGACCTTCTTAAGTAACCATGTTTTCTAAAAAGCACTCCAAAGCCTCTCTGGATGCGCTGTGTCTCATTATCAAATATTTTACAGTTGTAGGAGACATGAGTCAATATGAAAACACTGGTGTAAAAGCAGAGCAAAGGAGCTGTTTATTATCATAGAATCACAGACTGGTTTGGGTTGGAAGGGACCTTAAAGCCCATCTCATTCCGTTCTCCCGGCCATGGGACACCTTCCACTATCCCAGGGTGCTCCAAGCCTCGTCCAGCCTGACCTTGGACACTTCCAGGGATCCAGGGGCAGTCACAGCTTCTCTGGGCACCCTGTGCCAGGGCCTCAGCACCCTCCCAGGGAAGAATTTCTACTCAATAGCCCATCTAACTCTGCCCTCTGGCAGTTTAAAACCATTTCCCATTGTTCTGTGACTACAGACCCCTGTCCAAAGTCCCTCTCCAGCTCTCTTGGAGCCCCTTTAGGGACTGGAAGGCTGCAACAAAATCCCCATGAGCCTTCTCCATGCTGAACACTCCCATCTCTCACAGCGTTTCCTCACAGGAGAGGTGTTCTAATCCCTCCTTTGTGGCCCTTAGAATGTTTCAGCTGGCTTTTCACTGACCCTTCCAGTCACTGAGTTCATCAGAAAAAGGAACAGATGCTCACATTTTCCCCAGATAATCTAACCCTACCCATCAGCAGTGCTAGGAGCAGGACACCACGGGCTTTACCTGCCTTTAAAGGGGTTTTTCCACATTTCCATGCACATCTAATAACCCTGCTTCAACAACAACAGCCAAAATAAAAATTGGAAGGCTCCACTCCCTTGCAGGGAAGCTGCAGTTGTGTGTGGAGCCATCAGGACAGCTTTGGGTGTTCATCTGGCTCAAGCGCACGCAGCCCTCGCATCCGCCCAGCTGGACGGAGGGATCATGGAAAAGCAGAGATCCGCCCGGACACGTACACCAGCCGTGAATGGGCCCTGAAGGATTTGATGAATGAAGAATGCTCAGGATTGTGAAGGTTCATTTGATTTCCACTGTTGAGGAAATCGGGTTGACCTTTCTGTTACCATGCAACCTTGGAAAGTGGGAGCTGGGAGAGCGTGTGTCACCCCAGCGAAGGGCTTGAGTCAGCTCTTGCTCAGCATCTTATGGACCAGCTGCTGTCTGGACACATGTCCTCATTTAAAGCTGGTCCCCTGCCAAGGAAATAAAAGGCAGTCGGAACTATTTCTTCCTGAAAATCAGATTAAGGAACCTTGGAAGAAAGGAAAGATTGTATCATCTTGCTACACCACTACAAAAATCAGCTGAAACCCAAGAAGTAACACTTAGATAACAAAGACAAATTAACTGTAAGTACAAAGGGCCATCAGAGAATTAGATTCTCCCATCAGTTCCTCCAAGGGATAAATTCCTGTCAAAAGTCAAGAGTCAGAGCCTGATATAAAATGAAAAGTGTTGATGCAGCTTTACGACCCACCAAGATGAGACAATGAGGCATTTCATCATACAGAAGAGACAGTCACTTCATACAATTTAGGTCTGATAGTAAAAAATCTGATGCAATTTCAAGGTAGCTAGTGTCCTCAGATAGGAAAACATCACTCACAGTATTAAAAAGCAGTTTTTAATAAGAACGTCTTCCATTTTTAGTATCTATTTCACCTCAAAAGCAATTTGACATGCAAATGAATCCATAGGCAGTGAAAGACTTCAGGAGAATCTCCAATACTAATTGTCAACTTTTCAGCAATTCAGCTGAATTTCAGCATTTGATATCCTCAAACAGGAGAACAGGATTGCAGCCAGAAGCCTCTAAATAGTACAAACATTTGTGCACTTTTACAAGGTAGGTAAAAACCTAAATTATGTTGCTAATTAATTTTATATTTCCTTTGGGTAGCCAAAGAAACCTGGAGCTGCTCAGCAATCGTTGAATGGTGGGGTTTTGCCAAGTATTCAGGTATGTTATTAAAAGAACAAGCCAGAAGAACTGAGATCATGCTTTCTGCAATACCTACAGGGAAAAAAGTCAAATTCAAAGCAAGCTCATGCAAAGCAAATATCTACATGAGGCACAAAGGGAGAAAGGAGCACCAAAGCACCTGAGACATTTAAATACAAGTAAAAAAAGCCCTTAAAAACATTTCTCCAAAACTAAGACTACAAAGCCAAGACTAGAGTTCAATGGCAGTGAGTACTGAACTACTCCAAAGAAAAATATTTACAAGAAATTGAGAACAAAACACTAACTTGGTCAACTTGCAAAAGACATAAGACACGATTTGCACTATGCACACATTGTCCAAATAGGTTACATCAGACTTAATTGATTTTTGTAATTGAGCATGCCACAATAAGCCAAACTTTCCTACGTACCTGCACTGTGTAGGTGTGATGCCCTGGAGAGAAATAGGCAGGCAGGACATTAAATAGAATATTTTTACCTTCAAAGCTGCTTCCCTGTCTCCTTTTAACCTGCACAGTCTTTTTTGTTTTCCTCACAAAGATCTTGTAATTCAATTGAGGAACATCTGTGTTCATATCAGCTTTTAAAACACTTTAACCCTGATTACCATGCACAAATATTCACTTTCCTCTGCACCCACCAGTGTAAAGCAACAGCCTCTCTTCTTCATTCTCAGGGCACAAATTAAAGCCAACTCTCTTCCCTTTTTAACAAGTTATCTGTTCAGTTGACGTTGAACGGGTATCAACTATTAACCACAATATGAGTGGTTAATAAATAACATAAAAAAAAAAAATTTAAAAAATTATGTAAATAAATAATACTTTTTCTCCCCCACAGAGCCTTCAATCACCAGTCCTCTTGAATCTACTATGTGGATCTATTGCTTATAAAGGTATATCTTCACTTAGAAGGTTTCCAGTTTTCCCACCCTAAATCACTTCCCAGATGAATTCCAGAGCCTACATTCTTCTCATCTCATCGTTACAAGTGCTATAATGGAACCTTTGGCTTTGTTCAGCAATCAAGGAAACCCTTACAGAGGCAGATATGCAGGTAGCAACTTTGTCTGTAATTCACAACCATTTCCCCTTTCTCTGCTGGGAACGAGATTAATATGGCAAATCCACCTCACCACTTCATTCTGTTTCAAAAGGGCCAATATTTTAAATTGCATTCCCTAAGGGAAAATTTAACAATTTATCCCAATCCCCGATGCAGCATATTTTCACAAATACCTCTGCTATTTCCTTCAAAGGAAAGCAAAATATCCCAAACACCTTGCTCCACCTACTCTCCAACAGTTGCATTTCAAAGGTGTTGGCTCCTTCAAGATCAGCAATTCAAGAGTTAGCACCAGCCAAACATTTTGAGTCACTGTTTTAAGGCTGGATCGATCACGATCGTATATTGCCGAAGCTGTTTTTAGCTGGTATAATTCCATTCCACTGAGAGAACTTAATTCCTGTTCAGGGAATATGCAGGTTCCACCACCTTCATCTCCAGGTTTTATGAACTAAGAAATCTCTCTTAATTGCTGAGAGGCTGCTGCAGGGATAAGGTTCCCCGTGGCTCTGCACCCTCTGCCTCCGCTCCAGCCTCGCAGCGGTCGCAGACTCCGGAGGAGAGGGCCAATGCTAACAAGGTGCAATCCAGCTCCACGTGTTTGGAGACACCAATAACCAGCTGAGACAAATGGCCTGGAAATGCTTACGGGAAAAAGCGGGGCTGTGCATTAAACCACACCAGCTCCTGCTTTATGGGCCCCGAAGAAATGGATATAAACGTGCAAGCGCACGGAACACTCGCGGCGCTCTCCCGCCCGGCATCTGCCGCTCTGCAGCGCGCGTCTGGGCTCGAGGCAACTCTGTTCCCATGCCAAAATCGTATGGAATGCACAGAGAGGTCAGGGCTAGGAATTTATGTGTTTTGCAGTTATTTAGAAATTACGGGAAAGAGAGCTTGGCTGCTCCTGCCACTGCACAGGTGTAGTTAACTCAGAGTGCTCGGCGGGTCAGACATTTTCAATCAAAATTCCACTTGGTCAGGAGCAATGGCTCTGTGCATGTGAAAAGATGGCTAAGTCTGGGAACACAAACCCAGGGATCACCTTCAAAATTCTTTCTTTGCACCACCTTTCCATCTCACCAAAAGCCAAGTTTAGGCTTTATGTTAGAGGACAATTATCTCAAAGATAACTAATGATAAAATATTTAGTCTATGCCTGTGAAAAAAACCCCTTATAATATTACTCTAATTTTTCACTTGGTTATGCTCTGCAGTGGAACAAAACCACTCAAAAATCATCACAGGAAGTGTCGTTTGAGCTCTTAGCTGAATGATGAGTGAAATGTTTCAGAAGCTGAATGGAAGAACTCACTGGCTGCTCTATCCATAAGCAAACCTGCACTCCCAAACCTTTGTGGCTTTGTACACATGCAAAGAACCTTACTGATTTGCTCTTATACTTACTGAAGAGAATAAAAGTGTGGTGGAAATGCAGATTTTTTTTTTTTTGGTCGAGAAAAAGGACAGGATGATAAAAATACAACAAGAAACAAAATGGATGATGGAGGAAATGAGGGAAATGTGAGAACATGCAGCAAGAAAATAGAAATGGGGCAAGTGCAACAGTAAAAACCAGCCCAGACAATTCTGCCAGGTATGTGTTAGGGTGGCCCTGACCAGCTCATGTGGGACTGCCAATTTTTTGTGCTCTCAATATTGCATCTCTGGAAAACACTACTCCACATTATAGTTTCTTGGGAATTAAACACAGTAACAAAAGCTATAGCATTGAAATTAGGGGACTAATTTTTCCTTCTGAACATAATAAATGTCTAAGAAGTCCTTCTGGGTTGGTGGCAGCTCCCGAGGAGTGTCCCAAGGTGGCTTTCCAAAGCAGCACACAGCTCGGTTTGTGGGCACAGCAGCAATCTTTCCACAAGACAGAGTGTGCTACTCCAGTAGGAATCTGTCAGTGCATGGAAAGTTAAGAGTGTCTGGACAGCACAGTGGTGGGTAATGTGATACAGATGATTTCACCTTTAGGTCTCCAGTTCAAAAAAACTCAGCCCAAAAAGTGTCATCACCTGATAGTTTTTACTACTTCTATTTACAGTACAAAATTTCCCAGAGGGCCAAACTGAGATCAAGACTCTCCTCCCTCCCTCCATGCTCTAGGGATTGTGTCTAAACTAAGGAACAGACCTTCTCTACAGATCCCATGGTGTAAACAGACTGCAGATATGAGGGAAGAAAAGCACAGAAGACTGAAATGTGTTGTCAAAATTCAGTGAGTCAGACATAAAAGCAAGTCTGACTCTAGAGCTGACGATATTTTTACTCTGCTTTTTGTGTCAGGAGAGTTTCTCTGCCCTGCCCCAAAGGCAAAAATGCACATGTGCAGCAAGATCTCAGCTCCAGGATGCATCAAACTTCCTAGAGGAGGACATGTTTTTGTTTTATTCTGTGTGGAGTAGGCTGATACCTCCCAGGAGGGCTGGGCTCACTCCACACCGGCTGCAGAGGTGATCAGTGCACAGAGGGAGCACAGCCAGGATTCCCAGACCCCTCCAAGGGCCTGGGAATCCTCAGCAAAGGTTTTTTTAAAGAAAAAAGCAACAAACAAACCAACCTCAAAGTTCATTTTTACCTAGACAAAGTATCCATATCCAGGGTACAATAATCTGAGAAAGCAGTTTATCTTAATTTGAATAAAAGGAGCAGGTATCCATGATCCTACTCTGCTCTCCTAAAAACAGGACCACCTATGATCATAATTAAATAGGAGATCAGAAAAACAACTTTTGCATGAATTCTTTTCCAGCTCTAAAGATGGCCTTTCCAGGTCAGGCTGGCAGGGTGGGCAGGAATCCTGCTGAAGCTCAGATCACAGTATCCATCAAACTCATTCATTCTAGAACATGACACCCTTTTCTCAGCAAAATAATAATTTCAAAAAATATTATAAAAAAAAAATTAAAGCCCCCAAAATGAGGGAGCCCATTCAGAGTAAAGCACTAACAGCATCAAAGGGTTATCTCTCCATAAAAAAATATATATATATATCACCATATTATATCTCTATATAATCAACCACCTCATCTCACCATTCTGCAATAACAAGCAGTAATTCTATTTCCAGTGTAAATCATTTCAATTCTGACATCTTCACTGGGGACTAAATAACATGTGACCTTATCTAACTTAAATCTGGTATTAATTTTAACAAGGAAAAAAATGCTTTATGAAATTCAGGAGCTTAAGGGTAACTGGGGGGATACAGGTCTGCCTCAAAGGGTAGCATATGGATTTAATTTTTCCTACATTTTTCACCAAATTCTAGGAACTACAGTAATGTTTTGCTACAGGGTGCCACAAAACTAACTCTGAATCTTGCCCAGAAGGGTCAGGGTCTGAATGCTGCACTGGGCAAGGGAAATTTGGAACATTTGAACAACAATTGCTAAACCTTACATAGACTTGATTTCTTTTCAAGCTTTTTCACATAAGTTGCAGAACCTTTAAAAAAATAATTGCCTTCTTTGAAAAGTAGGAGTGTGACCCTATTATGAAATATAGATAAAGCCTGGTTCTGCTTCAAGTTATGCTTTTGGAATGAAATTCAGGAAGTTAAGCTGCTATGATCATAAGTCTAAAAATTGATCCTTTGTGATACCTTTGATGTAATTTGCCAAAAAACCTCTTGATTCTTCAATACTAACTTTCTGAACTTTGATGGGAAAGACTTCTCCATCCTGAAGATCTTTTCATCTTTCTATACATACAATTTTCTTCTAAATACTTTAATGCCACCAAGAGAGCCTGCTGTCTATCCATACCTTCAAAAGCGGGGAAATCTTCACTTGACTGGGCACTGACACACCTGGTGAGGACAACCTGGACCCCCACGTGCTCTGCTACATATTTCAGAGGTAATTAAATCAGAGATTTAATTATTCCATTGATTTTACTTGCGTTATTGAGAAAAAAATCTTCTTTGTCTCATTTTAGAAAGTTTTCAAGGAAGTTGTCTAAAAAGTACTTGGTTTTGTTTGTCTTTACATCTTAACTATTAATTTTATTCCAGGTCCCCCACCTCTTGCACAGTGAAAACGCCCCAGACAACAATCATGCATTGGAGCTCCTCCCTGCCCTCCCTCCAAACACCTTTCCCAATCCAGACAGACAGAGGCTGCTCCAGCTCTGCTCCATTCTGCACCTCAGGATCACTGGTCTTTTTAAAGGCTTTTCTAGTTCTGTTTCATGCTTTGTTCTGATTCCTTCCACCGCAATCCTTATCGGCCCTTTGTGGGTGTGATGACCAAAAGCAGGTTCTCCCTTTGTAGGTAGAATGGAAGACACAGAATAACACATTGATATGGGACAGAGCTGATTATCGTGAGAGACAACCATTGAAACTGCTGTGGGGAAGAAAGGAAGAACCTCACCATAACAAGGCTTGGTTTGCAGGTCTTTTCCTATACTTCATTCTGTTCGTCAGGTGCAACACCTGAGAAAGTCTGACTGTGGGACTTCAACAGTGTTCAAGGCCAGGCTGAGGCTTGGAGCAACCTGGGATAGTAGAAGATATCCCAGGTGGATGGAATGGGATGAGTTTTCAGGTACCTTCCAAGCCAAGCCATTCCTTGATTCTGTGATAGATGTAGCGAGTGTTAAAAAATTATAATAATAATAAAATACACAAATTCATCAACAACTGCAAGATGAAATATCTCAATAAAACAGTATTTTTAAAAATGATTATTAACATATTCATTAAATCTGGGAAGAAATGAGGCAGAGAGTTCATGTTCTTCCTTCCCACTAGAAGGTCACGCCTCATTTTGCAGCTTCATCAGCTGCCATAGAATGGGCTGTGGCAGCTTCCGTCAGGAGCTGCGCTGTCTCTGAGTCCGTGGGCTTTTATTGGTAGGAAAAAGGATGAGACCTGGAGAACCTCACCTCCTACAACAAATCCTGCACCACGGCAAAGCCATGACAAGCACGTTTTCCTACTGCAAGCACACACAGCTCTTGTTCAACTCATGATGCAACAAAAAACTCAGCTGAAAACAGCACCGAAGACAGGCCCCTGGAAGGAAGGACTCCTTACACAGCATCTCTCCCCTGTGCCCACCAAAAAAAGCCCCCAAACAAGTTCAGGAAAGGCATCCTGCTGGACTATTAAAGAGTTTGGAGCCAACAGTCAACACATTAGGTAACCTCATTATCCACTGCCTAGTGCCAAAGGCAAAACAGGTGTGAGGATACCAAAGCGAGAGGAAAGCACAGCCTGTTAATAGAAATCTGCAATTTTAAGGGCATTAAAATATTTCCAAATGTTCAGAGAAAAGCCTCACAGTGGAGTAGACGTTCACTAATGGAAAGTAAAAGAAAACTGTGAACTGCTGGAAGGGTGCATCATCTTTAAAACACAGCTTGTTTTTCCCCTTTTTGTGTTCAGATTAACACTGAGACTTAAGGGCTTGTCTTTCCTTTTGTTCCCCAAAGTGTGGGACAGCAACGAACAATCACTATCTTTGTGTCACATTACAGAGTTTATCATTTTGTGGGGATGGAACACTATGGCCTTTTAAGACTCAGTAAATGAGACCATTCCACAGGAGAGGTCATATCACACTCGCCACCTTTTCCCTCCAGCTTCCACTAATCCACCATTTCCAGCTCAGACCGGGAAGTAACTGCTCTCAGAAATAACTGCTAAGCAGTAGCAAGTTCTGGTGAAGCTGGTGGAATTACACAACTGCAGAGACAAAGTGAGAATCAAACTTTTTTTTCTTCAGCCACCACAATAATCAGATCCTGGAATCTCTCTCTGCTGTATTGAAATATCTGGCAAGAAAACCGAGTCTAGCAGAGTTCCAGAAGTCATAGTTTTACGTCACTTTGATTGTCTGACGCATTTCCTGAGGCATTTAATGTCACAATTTAGCTGAACTTAGTTTTGCCCATTTCCTCAGCCCCCACACTTCCATTCCCATTCCCTCCCCTTCACTACAAGATACATAAATGCCTTAACATGGTTCATTTATGAGCAGTGTTCTTATGAGACTGAAGGCCTCAGACTTTTACTGCTATTAATAACCACCTTCATGAAAAAGGCAGCTAGTTCCAGAATAATCATATAAAAATATTCTTCTATTTCAGCTCTGTATTCAAAACACAGCTTATTTTCACCAAAATTTTCTTCCACGCACCTCCTGCAGATGCTGCAGCACACACTGATGGAATTTTAATTTCAAAGGATAGCTAATGCTCAGAGCTTGCAGGATGAAGACCACATGGGTTCTGTTTATAAATTTTACTCATTTATTTCAGTGAAGCCATAGGATTTGCAGAGGTGACTCTACTGGAGAGGATGATGTCTGTGTGTGAGGGGAACACTGCATCACCTGAGAGTTAAAATCCCATAAGAATTATTTACAAGCACTTTAGCTACTTTCCACATTCAAAACACAATAATGAGGTTTAATTAGTCTTTAACAGCCATGATAAATTGGTTGGCAAGGATATACATAGAGAGAGTGAAGGACAGAAGGGGAAAAAAAAGAGCTTTGACAGCATATTTGTAGAAGAATTCTTAGAGCAGAATGGACATGGTCTGTATCTGAACGCAGGGAACAAGCCAGACTTAGCAGGGCCTGCTTGCCCTGAGTGCTGAGATTAACATGACTTAGTGCTGAGAGTGTCCTTGAGGTGTCCGTGAGGAAAAAGGGAGGTTTAACGGGATGCGATAACCGCGAGCTGGGAGGAGGGAGGACACTTGTTTGCCGTACGTTATCTAATTAGTAGACAGTAGACGGGCTTGATTTTACCTAAGTATCCAATCATAGAGTTAGTTACAGTGTGTGGACAATGGATGACTAGTAGGAAATGCTACATAATCCTGCTGGATTTGAGCAATAAAGGAGAACGCTATCTAACTGCATCGGTGTTTGTTGTTACTCGGCTCCCATTCCCAGTGGAGGACTCTGCTTCACATATTACTTGCAATATGTCTTCAAAGTGTGGTTTAGTGGTTTAAATGGAAAACTCAGCCCAGTGGAGCCTGGTCCCTGACCTCAGCCATGCCATGGTTGGGTTTTCTTGGGATTGTTTGCCGAAATAACTTAGCAACACATTTTGCCCATTCTTCCCTTGCCTGCAAAAAACGTGACAAAAAGCTGGAAGTTTCTTATAAACACTTCAATGGGTGGGTGGAAAAGGCTGTGCTAGCATGATGTGGGTGTTCCTTGGGGACAGAATCCCACAGGGCCAGGGGTTCTCACATAGCCACCTGGGAAAAGCTGTCACCTTGCAGGGAAAGGCCCCGAGCTCCAGACTGCGGATCTCCCCACGGAACTGCTTCCAGCAGGTACATGTGCTCTTTAACAGGCAAGCAACACAATTTAATTTACCATTTAACAAGAACAAAGTTTCCTATACTTTTTCCACCCTTCCACTATCGATGTGCTCCGGCACCAACCTCTGTGTCATTATTTCCACAGCCATGTAGGCTGTTTTACTGAAAAAAACCTTTCCAGAAGTTTTTGTTGAAACACCACTTTGAAGACAATCTATGTACAACTCAAATGCCACATGTGGGTTTTTTTAGCTGTCACTGTATTTCTCCTGGCTTTTGAGAACTCATGAAATTCTTTCAATTAAATCTCTGGTCAATCCAAAAATGTGACAACTGCAGAGTCTCAAGAAGCATCTGAAGCAAATTCTAGGTTTCCAATTATGTTAACTATACTTGTGTGTTTCAAAAGAGCTCCTTCAGAAGCTGGAAAATCAGGAAATAAATAGTGAAAAAAAAATAAAACCAGCACTGAAAAAGAAGAATAATCTCTGTTGTCAAGCTTTCTCACATGGATTTAGTGCAACAATTCAACTCCTCTATCCTGCTAGACAAAGCTGAAGGGATTGCAGTGAATTAAGTGAGAAGTTTGAAAGGAACCATCAAAAGATGGTACAGGCAACAACGTTACAGGAACGTGACCATGCCTATGGCTGTTGACATGCTGGAAACCTGCACACGAAATAATGCTCACTAAAGCTAAACTGGAATTAGAGTCATTTAGGAGGAAATTCTCTCAAAACAGAAAGTGCAATGGAAATCACAGACGAACAAAATGACTGCAAGTAAATCCTGGCAGCGAGTCCTCCCTTCGCACACACACTTCTCTAATGTTTCTCTTGACTGACTCTTGTGCTGAAATGAGTTCATATGACAAGTCTGATTTTTTCCTCTACAGATCACCACACTTTTCCAGCACAAATAACCCTGAGTATAAATCATATACTTGCTGAAATGCTTAGATTGGCATGTTATCTCATGTAAGAGCAAGGTACCAAGATCTCAGTTGTAGAGACGTGGTATTTTTTTGTTAGGCAAATTGCACTGGTTTTCTCTTTTTATAATGCTTCTGTAGGATCTTCAACATTTTTCCCTCCTCTGATAAAAGATATAGACTGATAACTCAGTATGTATGTTCTGTTCTTCACTCATGTATTTCAAAATGCAGATAATTATCACTGATTTAATAATGAAAATCCTGATAAAAAGATCTTTCTTCTCATTCCAGCATTAAAACATGGAACAAAACTTGTGAGTCTGAACACTCAGTTCGATATGTTTTCCAAATAATTTACATCCCATTATAAAATAATTAGACTGGCTCAGACTACAAAATGACCTTAAGGAAAGTTCAGGAATTTTGGGTCCTAGGACGTGAACCAGACTCCCACGTCTGCTCAAAACAAGTCTTAACATCAACAGTTCAACGATCATTGAAACTAAAAATTTCTGTGTTTAGTCCTATTCACTCCAATCCCAGCACTTATTTTCTCTAAGACAATCCTTGTTTCAGCATCTCCTTTCCTTCCTTCCCCTAGTCACATCCCCCAGGCCCTCCAGCTCCCATCCTTTCCTCTCTGTCTGGAGAACAGCCAGCCATTGACACTGTGAGCCAGCTCGTTGGCAGGATGACGCCTCAGAATGGGTGACATTTCAATTCCGTATATATGTCTTTTTGTCACAGCACCAATTCCCTCATCTTTCCTTTATTCAACTCCTCTTTTCCACAAAACTTGCAGAAACTTAATTCCTTGGAGACGTCAAGCTGAAAAAGAATACATGATATCATTCTGTCTGGAGACGAGGGTGGAGGGAGATGGGTAACTGTCTTCAGACACATCCCTGGGCTGCTGCAAAAAGGATGAGTGTGCCATGAGTAGGATGAGAAGAAAGAAGGCAGAATTTCATCACAAAACGTTCAGCTTAGGCATGTAAGGAATTACCCAACAGTTGTAGCTTAATTAACTAAATTGCCCATGGAAGGTTGGAATGGCATCACTGGGGCTTTCAAGAACAGGTGAGTTGAAAGTGCTGGAAGGAAACCAGGTGTAGGCTGGTTGTACTCACTTGGTGGGCAAAACACCTTAGGAAGCCACCCATCCTTATGTGCTGGGACCCAGTTCTCGGCAGGAGAACAGGACAGACACAGGGGGTACAAATCAGCACCAGACGCAGCATGAGGAGAGACAGGGATCTGTCAGAGCAGATCCAC